>LTAE01001492.1:38199-53244 GCA_001647135.1 Pontederia paniculata | reverse complement strand
CCCACACACACACACACACCCCACGTAGAAATGATCATGTGGGCGTGGGACGTGGAACATGTTCCATTCCAAATACCAATGTGACTTTGGCATGTTAGCAAGCAAGTTATGAAGCATGCACGCATCTTTTCCCGAATTACTTAATTAAGGTCAAAACAGTAGTAAATGCATCATTGTGTCCTTATTTAATAATAATATGGTTGGGTTTTATTAACTATTTTTCTTCAGCGTTCATGGCTAAATAAAATTTATTTGTGATTGCGATCTTAGTTAAATAAGTTTTTGGAGATCGTGTATGGAACATGGTAGGATAAAAAAAGTCTAGGAATTTAATTATGGATTATTGCAGTCCTATCTTATCCATAAACAATATTTTTAAAATATTTTGAAGTACTAATAAATAATATCTGAATTTACAACAACTTGCTCCTTTGTTTTAATTGATTCTTAACACATTTGTTTTGAGATGTGCTCGTGGTTAACTGTATATTCTCACTTTAACTGTCAAAGCCTTGTAAAGCATATTTAAGGTATTATGCGCAGCTGCTTAGAGAGTATGTATTCAAATGATATTGATAACACTTTGAATCTACTTGTTTTTTCAAATTTCGTAATACTTTTGTAAGAGCTTTGTTACATTCTCCTAAACTTTAGCCTAATCATCCTTCTAGCACTATTGTAAATTGATTAATTTTATGAGACTTTTTTAATATGTGAGTATTAGGAAGATGAATTAAGAGGATATAATTTTTTTTTCTTTTGTAATATGCTTTGTAACTAAAGACATTTTCGCATATTTAGATCTCGCGGGTGAGCATGAGAAGGATCAAAGGAGATCTAATGAAAGCGAAGATATATTATATTTTTAATTTAGAATTCTATTTTTTTATAAATATCTTATTTTTAAGAACTACTACAAAATTCTATTTTAAAAAATATCTTATATTACGAGAGTGTATATATATAAACTTCATAAGATTAAATTTATAAATTAATTTGAGATATTATAATTCTTTTCATAATTCTCCCATAATAATATTTTTATCATTATTTAAAAAAATAGTTCAATTAAGAATAACCTCATAAATTTTGTGCGTCTTATACTAATAAATCTTGTGTATAATAATAAATATTTATATTATCTTCTAAATAAATTCTTACGCTACAAAATTACATTCAACTTTCACTACATATTCTTTTTTCATATATATGCATATATAATTCATGTGACGGACTAGATCTGATGATGGTTGTGCATTAAAACACTTCACATCCACAATCATCAATTCATGCGGTAACTACGAATAAATCATGATCTAAAAATGATCAACTCGGCAATCTTACGAGATGTCTATGAAACCGTAAAACATTTATATTACACAGTTATAGAACTGCTATAGTATAAGAAAGAAAGTCATTATACTTCGTCATATTATTTTCTACAAGTATATCTCGTTTATCTACAAGCTAAAAAGGATGATCTATAGATTCTATACCATGTAGTATAGCCTCGCATCTTAATCTTAAGATCCAAATTCTTTTCATGATAATATCATATATAATTTTTTGTAAGTTCCAATAACAATATGGTCCTTAGAATATTTTGAAAGAAAAAACAATGGTATAATATATATACCATACCTATCACATAGGGGCAAATCAAATGGTCGATTAAAATTGCTTTATGTACTTACTAGCACCATTAAGGAGAAGTATTTGCTGGAATTCAAACTTAATATCATTAATTTTTATATTCTAATTCAAGACTTGGAATAAAAAAATGATTAGTAGTCACCATTTGTCTATAACATTTGGAATACAAAAATTGACCCTTTTGTATCAGAACTAGACACATTTGGCAATAAAAATTGGTCCTTTTGTATCATAACCAACTGCAAACAAGTGCATGCACTTTCATCCAGAATTCCAGTTGGCCTTATCCACCAAGCCATCCACAAGATGTAAAAAACAACTCAAAGGAGCAAAATGATACATCTTATTATATATGTTTATGCACCATCTCTTCACAAGTGAAAAAAAAAGAGAACTCTTCACAAGTGCCATAAATGCACCATGTTCTCTTGTCCTTGTTGTGAACAAGTGCATGCAGTCTTCTTCATGCTTTGCTTATTCTATCATGACATATGGTACACTTTTATTTGGATAAAAAAGGTTGCTGCAAACCCACAAAAAACAATAGCTATAGTTACAGTTCATCTTAAAGTTACTATAAGAATCTCTTCCTTTTTTCTAAAGGGACATCAGAAACCATTCTATCATTGCACTGTAAAGGAAAGAATCACATCTTATCAAATGGAACTTGGCATCTCACTCTATTATTTCATCCAGACATCTTTTGATGTTGATTTTTTTTTTCTCTCCAGTTGGATAATATATATGTATGGAAACGAAATGGAAAATAAAATATAAAAAGTCTCACCCATGAAATTAAAACTATCTTTTCTACTATATAATTACTTGTTCGACGTTAAATGTTAAACAACTTCTGGTCATTTAAGCAGATTTTAGATTTGATTTTTGCATACGTAAAATTTTCTTATTGTGAGCATCATTCACCATATTCAATCGTGCAATCTGGAGCGAACATTACATTAGTCAATGTGCTTTCTAATACCGCATGGATTGAACGATCGATATCATTTCCCAAATAATGTGGTGGCAACAAAAAATGCCGAAACTCCTTTGATCTTAGAAAAAAAAAGCATGTCAAATTATGAATATATTATGATATCTTATGTGACAAATTTCTGAATGATAAGAGTGTTACATACAACAAAATAACTCTATATATTAAAATGTCCAAAAAATTAGGTATATATAAAACAAGTGGGGAAGAGATCCCTGAATATTGTAATATTAGAAAGTACAACGGCACAAAAAAAATCATCATAAGTGATTTAATTATAGGATAGAACTAATTGGGAG
The DNA here is from genome assembly GCA_001647135.1 of Pontederia paniculata. Classification (NCBI taxonomy): domain Eukaryota; kingdom Viridiplantae; phylum Streptophyta; class Magnoliopsida; order Commelinales; family Pontederiaceae; genus Pontederia; species Pontederia paniculata. The sequence goes on along the minus strand of LTAE01001492.1, from coordinate 50,298 downwards.
TAGAGAAAGATATTAACAATCAGAAAAAGAAATCCATCCACTATCAAGAAAAAGATACAATTTGTGCAATCACTAAACTTGATAGAGTTTTTGCTCAAATTATTGGCACCATCTTGAGGATGGTCAATGACCATCGTCTAGAACACTAATGAGACTTCAAGACTCATAAGCTGGTTGTACTCTCAACAACGCCCAACAACCTTCACGAAAAATTTATGCACACTTTGGATTAACATAACGTGAGATTTTTACATGAATTTTACTTTTGATTTAAATATTATAAAGAAAATAAGCAAAAAAGTACATTTCAAAATATGAAGATAATATTTTAACAGTGTACATAATCTAATCAACCAACATTAGGAATAATGGAACTAATTATAATTGTAAGGGAGAAACTTTTAATATATTGAGATATGTTTTTGTGACGTGTATTATCATTTTTTCTCCTAACTTCTTTAACATCATTATCAATTAAAAAAATGCAACCAAAATATTTTGAACTATGAAGAATACACGGCATAAATATATAATATGACATATATAAATGTTATTTTTATAAAATAATAACATGTAAGATTTGAGCAAGGAACAACCGAAAAGAGGTGGAAAAGTATAACATTAGAAAATAAAAATTATAAACACAAAATAGAATAATAAGTGCATTTATATAGTATATTCATATACTAATAATATTGTTCTTTTCTACACAAAATATGATATTGTTTTCTAAAAATATTGAAAGGTACAATATATTGTATTTAATTTATTTTTAAAAATAATATTTTTGAATCTGGTATATATGTATATCTAACTATATATACACGTAGGATAGGGAGTGTGTAGCACATTTGTGTGTTGCATAATGTGTAGCACATAAATTACCCTATTAAAATTTATTTAATGACTCTGATATTAATTTTTTTATTAATTCTAATATATTTTTTATCCACGAGAGTGGTCCGATCTTAAATTTTTATTTAATAACATTATTTTTATTTTTACTTACATCTTGATCGTTGAATGAAGAAATAATAAAATAAAAATAATGACTCAACTTTTAAATGATCGGATAAAATCCAACGGCTAACATATTAAGTAGATTATTTTAAAAATAAAAAAATAAATTTTATTTGATATTTAAATATTATTTTAGCGCGCTACACGGTATGCTACACATAAGTGCACAACATATTCCTTTTTCCATATATATATATATATATATATATATATATATGTGTATGTATGTATATGATATTTTATAGATAATTGAGTAAAGATAAAGAATAAATAAGGAAATTGAAGGTGGAAATAAAGTAAAATAAACATAAAAAACAAATAATTTTATACATTGGGTAACATCAAAAGATGTCAAATTTGCTAATGAAAAAGAGAACTAGTGCATGTAAATATACAAAAAAGATGACAATTTGAATGAACTTATTTGACGTCAAAGCCCAATTAAGGCTTTAAGGTTGGCCCATAAAAGTACATGGATGCATAAAGCCCAACCTTGTACCATTTATCATTCAAAGATTCCCGAGTTTGAACATGTCCCATCATATAAAAGCTGAAGCGCGCGTTCTCAAAAGCTGAACGCACCTCTCCTTCTCCGGCGATGGACGCCGGAGATCGCCAGCGGTTACCTCGCGAAATATCCGGTTCTCGCCATCCGTTCACGTCCGTCCTTCTCCGTCCCCTGTCTTGCTACTGAGACATCGCTCACTTCCTCGCCCACGGCCAAAACGTCATTTCCTCGTGCTTCTGTTTTCCTTCCTTTGCAGCTTAAACCTAATTCATTGCAAGGATTTCTGCTTATGGATAAGGAACTGGATCGCGTCTCCTGGTCTATGACGTTTAGTGCGGAAACCACCGGACGCCTCCCAGGTGTTTGAAGGAATTCGAGTCCATGGAACCTGCGATACAGAGTTGGCATCGGTTTGAGTTCCTGATTGCTAGGTATGGATTGCAGTGCGTTAAGATTTCTATGCTGGGAATTGATGGTTTCATGGGCGAAGCTAAGCCATCTAAACATCGATCTCCATCAACACGTAAGTTCAAGAATCAAGCGTCCAAGACTCAATGAACCCCAAGACGGGATCCAACCCAGGTATGCATATCATTTAATAGAACCAAGTTTGAGAACAAGGAGCTCTGACCATATCCATACCATTATCTTACTAGAAAAAAATGCAAATAGTAACGGGAATGATTGTATTGTCAATGAAAAACTTTTTTATTAGATAAGTAACTAATTGTTGAAACACTGTTTCCTTATATAAAGAGTTCTCTATCTATCATCAGAGTAACATTGCCATTTTATAATTATTATTTTTCAATTATCGCAAATTTTCCATAATCTCCAATTAGACCAAACAGTTGTCAAATGCAGAGCTTATTGTTAAATTTTTGAGCACTAGATTTCTGCTATATTTATGCATAAGTAGCACAAGATAGTTATAGCATTATTTTGCAGCGAGGAGGCTTGTTGGCACCTGCTCTAAGTACACTCCTGATATGCTAAAAGTTGCCTCTAAGGAGCACTTTATTATCTACGGGGAAATACCCTTCTATTTTACCTATAAGAATATGTTTTTTGCTTCTATTGAACATAGACGTGATATATTATAATTGGTTTTTGCATCTACATTATGCCATTTGGTTTTAGATTTATCTAGTTGCTAATTATCGATTGTATGCGACTTCCTTTCTAGTTCACTTTTGGTAAGTTTAATCCGTCTTATTGCTCAAATTTACCAAGCTTGTTTAGACAATTATCACGATTGATGAGGATTGTACTAGTCGCGCTTGGAGAATGGATGGTTGATAGGTTATGCTACTATTTTTAAATATATGTATCTATGCGCACACACGCAAATAAGCTATCATTAGGTCTTAATTGTTACTAAAAAACAATATCTCAATTCTCAAGTCACAATCAATTCATTATAGGGAATTCACAAGTCACAAATTCTTACTAAAAAATTATTAATGAGTATTAAACATAAGTTAGTTAGCGGTCTGTACTCAAACAACTCAAATATTTAACAAAGTTTTTTTTTCTCAACAGAAAGAGAGTTTTCTGGACTTTCTATGAATGTAAATGGATAAACACCTTTTTTTTAAAAAATAAAAAAAAGAAGAAAAAAAAACTTGGTAGGATAGGTAGGATCTTACGAACCTATCTCATGATCTTACGATCCAAATAGTGATCTTGATATGATCTCACCTTTTCAATTTTTGGGTGAGACAAGAGCACATACCTTCTAAGGGTTAAGACTGCAATTTTGACAACATTTATTATAACTGTGTATGCAAAGTAATCATGTAAGGTTAATTGAAGCATTTAAGTTTTCCAGTTTATATTCACCTTTAAAGAAATAATAATGTAGAACAAAATTAAGCATGCCTATTTCCCTTTCTTTGAATTGGAGAAATGGTTTGAGTCAAAATTATTTGGGAAGACATTGGCACATGTCCACGTGATTTATATCAAAATTCATGACTTTAGATGCCAAAATGAAGGATCTGCTAATCGCATCCATATTTCAGTTAACAGCAAATATGACCAATTTGTACTTATCTCCATAGGTTCCAAGAGAGTTTTAATTTCGTGGGTGGGGAAAGAATTCTTCAGAAGATGTAAAAGCAAGGAAGGATCACATATCTAAAGAATGTAAGCATGTGTTTGATTCCTCTAGGTTCTAGATGTCAATTTTCATCAGTATCCTTCCAGTGGCTTTCCACTTATATGCAGTCCAACCCTTTAAAGTAAATATGCAGTCCAAGATTCCCAGAAGCTATCAGACATTAGGAAAGTTGGCATGTGAAAAGGAAATTATTCTGATACACAGTCTAACCAAATTTCCAGATTAGAGCCAGAAATCATGTTTCCTTTTTCTTGTCATGAAAATGATTGGAGATATGGCCGCCGTTGCTTTTCTTTTGAGAAACCTAAATAGCAGGTTAGATGATATGATTACTAAAGTTGCACACCTTCATTTCTTTCTTTTGTATCTCTTGTTAAATTAGATGAGCTACTATCTTCCCCAAAAGCTTAAACTGTCAGGAAGAGACATTTTCTATTAATGTTCTTAATACTCCCCATCACGTGTCAACACTTTAGTTTGACCCTGCCCACCTCATTAAGGGAGAAAAGTATTTTCTTTTAATGAGTTTTGCCATAATTCGAACTCAGATCTCTCGATTTGTTATGGTACTAAGTTAAATTGGTTGAGCTATCATCTTTTCCAAAAGCTTATGCTGTTAGGAAGAGATAACATTGCTAAAACAACGGGTGTATTTTTTGGGGAGAGAAATGTTATATAGAAAATATTGTAATAGGAGTAAAGACCCTGTTGAGTGACTGGAGATGAGAGGCTATCCAAATTTTCTGACTTTACACTGTAATATCACTCTTGTTTATTAATAATAAGATGGATAGTTACAAAAGTAACCATCCTTTTCCTTTCCAAAAAAAATTGCTAAAACAAGGGGTTGATTGTATGTTTTATGTTGGTTGCTTGTTCTGATGCAACACACATCTTACGAACACTTCTTTTGCCCTTTATGCTGTTGTATGTATGTTTTATCATATCGCAAGTGTTGTGACTCCAACATACCTTGTTGAAATTTATTTTTCTACATTGTCTCTGAAACATATGGTATCCATTTCACTAGAACTTCAGATGATAATCTACTTATGCACAAGTGTAGTTTCAATTTTGACTTTTGTCATCCGCTATTATGGTGACAGGTTTGATGTTGTTTTGTTGGTTACAACAAATGTCCAGTTTTATCACTCATTTTAAGATCTAATGATAGGTCTTTTCCTAACAGCTTAAGTTTTGGGGGTTGCTGATAGCTTATCTAATTTAACATGTATCAAAGAAGGGTTGTGAGATTCTAAGTTCAAGCCCCAATGGAACTCTTATTAAAAAGAATTCCTCCCTTAGGTGTTCGAGTGGTGATTTGGAATGGATCAAACTTGTCAGCAGCCAACATGCAAGGAAGAGCGTTAAGAATATAAATATAGTGATTGATCTCTTCCCTAACTACTTAAGCGTTTTGGGATAACTGGTAATTCATCTAAGTTAACAACTCCAACACATCGTCGCTATCACAAATTCATACACCATAGGTGACCTTATCTCTGGTGTGCGGCTTCTAATTTATTTTATTTAGTTCATACTGATCTATTTTGTACTGCATCCACCATTTCAAGGCATCAGAATCAGACTGGAGAAGGTTGGAAAAATGTCAAATGGAACCTTCAGAGTAGGAGAAAAAAAAATTAGTAAAAAAAGACTCCAGCCCTACCTGTTTGCTGAAACATGCTTTTCATATTTTGACAGTTTGCCTAGGTCGTTTTTTCTGGTTATTTTTCATTTCGTTTACCTAATATATATATATGCCGCATCAGTAAGATACTAAGATGGTCGGCATGTTGTTTGATACAGATATCACTTCTTCTGGAGATCTTTATATTACCATTCGTGGATCCACCAAAGCAAGCATTACTTTCTGGGATCTTATGGATTCAATTGAAAATTTTATGCAATTAATTTTGTATATAAATCCAGAAATGCTAGGAGATTGTGAAAGTTGATCTCAAACTGGAAGAGGAAGCCAGTGTGGACAGTTTTGGAAATCCTCGAAAGTTCTTTTTGAAAGGGGAGTTGGAAAGTCGTTGAGCATGAATAGAAGAAGTGATGATCATATTAATGACCAAGGTTCTGATGTGGCATTAGAGGATCAATCAATGCAATTGAATAATCATGCAAACCATTCATTGAATAATAAGTCAAAGGAAGACCACATGACAAGTTCTTTTGAGAAGCTTATATTCTGAAGTTGTGGAAGTGCAACCATTTTATATTTTGAATTCCATTCACTAATCAGGAGCAGCATTTTGGGAAATCCTCCATCTGAAACCTGAACATGCTTACTGTCTTGTGCGTGATGGAGATGATCAGTCACTGCACTATCTTGGTTTCAAGATGACATTTCAAACAGTGAATCCAAACTCTAAATGTAGGCAAGTGCCTGATAATAGAGTTTGCTGAAAAGCTAGTGCTTGGAGGACTGGCATCAGGTACTTGCCAATAATCCTTTTATGGATTTTTGCAATAACTACATTTTGTCGTAGTCAATGAGAATGAGCTCAGAGTGCTCTTCCAAAGAAGAATTTCATCAGCCCATAGCTCTAAAGTAAAATGTTTTATGCTTTGTTCAATGTATTGTTATGCTGCAAAAGTAAGAATAGCACGAGTCTCTCTTAAAAAAATAGTGAGTTCTGTGTAGATTTGGAAGTTTATTAGTTAAACCACAAAGTAAAAGTAGACATGGCTAACTCTAAGCATAGATTGTGCTTGTACATTATTGTGTTTTGTATTTTTTTGCTTCAATATATTTCATGCCCAATCGTCAAAACTAGGTGTCTGGATGGATTGTATGGGTTTTCTCCACTGGCCTTGATCAATGAATCTGGTGCTGGAAGATTTCTTGTTTTGGTGTGCTTGCATAGCATGCTCATCTGATAAGTAGTGAAATTGTCTCTTATTGATGGCAACCTAGATCATGGCATATTGTTATTACATCTCCATCTGATGAGTGAAGGAAATCCCATTATTAGATCTTTGCATCTTTGGCTTCTTGATTCCTAATTGTTGGTCATGGCACTTATCATGAATTTTGAGGAGAGTGCTTCCACAATTATCTTCATTGTTCTTACCTTCGCAGAATGGAAGTATTTGGAACTAAATGTTGATAAACGATGTCAACATGCTCCCTGTTGTGAGGCTTAACAGCTTCCAGATGACAATGCTCTTGTTAGCAGCTCTTGGACGGATGGATGCTTATGGAATCTCAATACTGCTACTTGTTTATATTATAATTCTATGCTACTTGAAATCGTGAAGTATGCTAGTACATGGCTCAAAGCTGCTTTTCTTAACTAAAAACCAACGGATGGATGATATTAGTTTGGTATTTAAGCAACTATAATTCTTCATTTTACCTTGTTCCTACTTTCCCATCATATTGAATGACTGACAGTCACAGACCAACGTCTCTCCCGTAATGTATTAATTTGACGAGGTTGAGAACTTGAGATACCATAAAAAATTCTCCTAGTTGGTTGGCTAAAGTGGCAGTTATACTTTGGTAACCTTGTGTATTTTGTCAATTTGTTTCTTTTCTCTGTACCTTCATCTTTTCTTTATTGTCATTGGAGATATTACAGACTGACATGTGATCGACCTTGGATCATTGTCTTCTCTGAAAGAAAATGCATGCCCAATACTTGCATAGAAATCAAGCCATTGCATTCACACGATGCGTTCCAATTTGTTTCTGTGAAACTGCATTGTTAGTGCAAGATCCTCGAGTCGTGAATAAAAAGATGACTAAATTGATCATGCTGAGCCACAACAGGACTTTTTCCATGGACTCACAAATAGAACACAACATGGAGGTGTTGCCAGCCTTCCCTTTCTCTCTGGTATGTTCTCTTTTCCTCCTACTTGAACATTAATCCAATGCGAAGAACCTATTTAGAAAGCATTTCTCCCTTCAATCGTATTTTTTTCTTTTTCCATTCTTTTCTCTTTCATAACTTTATATATCTCATCAATATTCTTTTTTGTGTAAAAGGGAGGGCTGGGCCCTTAATTTTATTTACGAAACATTACAAAATCTAGGGAGGTAATTTTTTTTCCGAAAGGGGAAAGGATGAGTACGGGGAGGTAAACTCTTGTTACATCATTCAGCAGAATGCTAAGTCCGGTAGGAGGGGATTGAAAAAAAATGAGAACCTAAAGATAGGCGGATATTAAGTACACAACCAAGCTGCACAACGATTTCCTTCCCTGTTAAGTAGGCGGATATTTATCTCCCAATTGCTTTCTATAAGTTCTCTATTTGGCGAACCAATAGTTCGAGTCTGGAATGTCCAGAGGGATGTGGTTGAGACCAACTCATTGACTTCCTTTGAATCTACTTCCAGTATTACCTAAACCACTTTCTCACTCTACCTCTGTCCTAGGAGTACATCTGCAAATTCATAATCCATTGTCTTAAAGTAAAATATTCCAAATGGGCTAAAGGACAACTAATATTTTTGCATCATTCTTGTATTGAACAGTAAGATTGAAATCGTTCACTCATTCCTAGATCTTACCCATTTCAGCAAGTAGAAATGCTATACCTTGAGCCTATAAAACACTAAAATAGAGTATGAAATAAGCTCACTGAAAATATTGGACCTCAAAATAAAAATCATCATATCATTTCATTCCCAAATCAAGGAGATACATCATAGAATCAGTCGGTCATATCCACTTATGATATTCATGTACATGCTCAAGTAATGTACAAAATTTTATCTTCCCAATCATATACCACATGATTGAGGTCAAAATCATTCGCCACCATTCTTAACGATCTTCCTTAGTCCAAAGTTGAGATCCAATATTTTTTATCTACCATACGTCTATGGTCTTCCTAGTCGTACAATTCATGACTAGGGCCTATTCACATCTTCACTACGTTAGCACGTTCTTCTTTAGTCGTACAATTCCAATTCAGACATCTGATATCACTACTGTGTTCCCACGATATTCTCGGTAACCGAGGCTAAAGTCTTGCTTTCACGATTTTTATCATTATGCATGCAATAAATATGACAACTCACATAATTTATTCTCTTAAAAAACCCATCTAGCATTATGGTTAAATTCTCAAAACACCAATTGTTTAAAGCATTTGAAAAATTCATTTCAAGATTCTAAATAAAATATTTAGAACTTAATAATTTAAATAACAATAATTATTATCATCACAACACATTATGCATTCACAATTCATATACAACTCATCATCGCATCAAGGTTTTGAAAAAGGTAAATCACATAAAAGAAAAATAATAATTGTGAGTCCACTCACCTTTGTATAGTCGATAATTTCTCATTTTCTTTCCCTTCAATTATTGATGATCTCCTTTATGTTATCCACCCATGCACATCATTATATAATTTCATATTTTAACTATATATTTTTTCCCGAAAGCATAAAGTTTCGATGGAGACATATAATTTAGTTTCATTATATAATTGCAAAAATATACCATCATCATCTTAGTAATATCAATCAAGGAACTCTATTTCATGTTCATCCAGTAACCTAATATAGATACTTGTTGATATGCATTCACATATTCTTTTCTACTGACTCCAAAGTATATTATTTAATTCTGAACCTCTACACAGTGGACATGATTCTCTACATCAACTTTTTATAAATCTGTACTATAAAAATATAGTTCCATATAATAGCTAAACCATATATCATGACAAGAAGCCTGTAAATATAACAGTACATCTAGGTAACTTCACCAAGTGATTAAATATTGCGACATTCAAGTTTTCTCCTTTTTCTCATGAGTCTTCTGGGAAAGGAAATTAGAAAAAAAGGAAAAGTTAAAAGAGTACCTAGGAGATTCATTATGCTTAGGAGTAAAATGACATTATTGTACTTCCATTAATTAGGTGTTGGCCATGACAGATGTCTTAGGGGAAAGAAAAAAGATAATTACATGCTTGGACCTTTATTAAGTATTAAATCCTAGTTCAAATAAAATTTGAACTATAACCACTAAGAACACAAAAGTATTACCGAAGATACCACTACAACATTTCTTTGTAGATGCAACTTCCGGCAATCTCCAGTGGCATGTGTCATTCTCTTGGAGTAAGGAGATTAACAAAAAGATATTGGAAATTCTACTCATTTTTTTCTTTCTTCTTACCTTTCTCTCTTTTATTTTTTCCCCCTCTATCTCCCTCCATTAATGTTTGCATCTAAGATTGTTAAGATCGAGTTCTTACTTAGGATCATAAGAGAGTTGTAAGATTGACAATCGAACAAGGTTCACGAGGATTTGCAAAAAATCTTATAAGCATTATAGAAATTTTATGAACTAAATCATAGGATCAATATGAAATCAAAGATGACAAAATCGTAAGATAAATCATAAAAGATTAAAATCTTGTTAACCATGATTGCAAAAGGGGCAATAAGGGAAACAAATATATTGGGTGGGCAGGAGAGGGGTGGCGGGTTGCTGGGAAAAGAAAAGGGACTTTAGGGTTATTTGTGTTATTAAATATTAAGGTACCAATGACATTTTTACTCTCCAAATAAGTGGATTTTCTTATTATATCCTTTCTAAAATATATATGGGATGTTACAGTCCTGGCGTAGCATACCAGTGAACATCCAATCATAGAATCATTCAAAGCCCACGCCCTTATGAATTGATCTCATGTACGAAGAAAATGCTCAACCTGGTTGTTTGGCCGGTGAAGGTTTTCCCTGAATTTTTTTTATTCCTCCATGTACATGTGAGCCACTTTCCTATAGCGAAGATAGAAGCCATGATCCTGGTGCGTTCAGGTTCATAGTGAGCCAGCCTCGTAGATTAAAAGAGAAAAAATTATGTTGCGAGTGTGTAGGTATTGATCAACACCATATTGCCCTCACAAACCTGCAATATATGAGTGTATGTAATGTTGTTTCAATGGTATTCTCGCACTTGGAGCCTGCATGTCAAATATGTGGTGATTCCCAAGCTTCCTCTATATTCATTTGTTAGTAATATGCTGTGCGCTAGAAGCCAGAGGAACAAGTGCACCCTCTCTGGTCCTTTCCAAGACCATATGATCTTCCAAATTTGTTCTTGTTCATGCCCGCTATTCTCCATAAGTAGTTCATAAGCAGATGCATATGAAAACTGACCCGATGACTCCTCTCCCAACAAAACAAATATTTTGTGGATAATCTGATTTTGGTGATACGATAGTTGCTATCAAGATTGTTAGGATCGAGATAAGAGAGTTGCATTGTGAGATTTTATGAAAAATCTAATAAGGATTGCAAAGATCCTATAAGCTAAATCTGATGACTGATAGAGAATTAAACATGACAAGATCATAAAATAAATCTTATAAGATTGAGATATTGTCAAATCTTGTTATTAATAAGATATCCGAACTTGCACAACTAGCTTGCTCCAATCTCATTCATTTCTGGTGTTATCAAATTGCTAACTGTGCTATTTTGGAATTCTCTTCTCTGGTATAAGGTAATATGCTGCGGCGTCGTGCCACCCCTGCCAACCACTTATCATAATTGGGCTCTGTTTCCATTACCAATTGCCCAAGATAATGCCATGGTCGACCTCGTCCCAAGCCTTAACAATTCCTTTCTAGAGCCGTGAGTCCTCCAGAGATGCAAGCAAATTTATTATGAATTAATTGGACATCTCTTCAATATTAACACTCTTAAATGTTATTTTGCGTTTAACATCCAGTTTCTCTGTCTCATTTAACACTCTCATTTTAGTGATATTATGTTTAATCGTCCATTTCATATCCAGTCTTATCTCTCTTCTTTGTCCGATGGTAGAAACTCTTATCCAATAGCTAGTAATCTATAGTTGAAATAAGGAATGATCTCTAGTGCAGCATATGTACACAACGTAGGCCTACATTTTGCTGTTTTTTTTTTTTTGCACATATATCTCTTTTCAGACATTTTTATTGATTTGTAATTTATTTTCATCTACATCATGCTCACGTGAATAATTTTGCTATATAATGAGTAGGTAAAAAAATGCACATTTATGTATGGTTATGCTCATCCAAAGTACTTATGTACTAACAACCAATTCCATCAAATTCACGAACGCTTTGTAATAAATAGCAAACTGCAATTAATTTTTTTTTTCAATTTCGAAAATGTAACATAATTAAGTATTAAAAAGTTAGAATGTTCTTTCTTATCAGTTACGTAAAGAAAAAAGAAACTGAAAGCCACATGGATAACTCTTGCAGGTAGGGTCTCAGAGAGGTTATAACTTATTTATAGCATTTCAAGTTCAGGCATTACAATCTAGTTTCACTGGCGTAATCAAAGCATCCAACCTCCACAGTCACACGAGTTGGACACCTCAACCATTAACCTCGAATAAGCATAAACCCACCCGAGAGAGAGAGAGAGAGAGAGAGAGGAGAGAGAGAGAGAGAGAGAGAGAGAGAGAGA
>LTAE01001492.1:14070-37249 GCA_001647135.1 Pontederia paniculata | reverse complement strand
TGTGTGTGTGTGTGTGTGTGTGTGTGTGTGTGTGTGTGTGTGAGAGAGAGAGAGAGAGGTCGTCGTTAGATAATGGTTTCCTTGACACGGATGTATGAGTCGAAGCTGTGGGTGGACGAGTCCCAGGAGGTTTAGCTTTGGTAACGTATGGAGTTGGAATATATTGGTGGTTGATTCATGCCTTTTCTCCTACTTGGTGGCGTTATGGATGACCGAGGTGGCAAGCATGCGGCCATGACACCACAAGTCTCACATAACCGTAACTCATGTCTCGTGTCTGGTTTGGTGAGAGAGTGAATTGGATGTGCATCTGTTTGTTTGTTGTCGTGGACAACGGGATTAGGAAGAGAGCCGTATAAGGGACGAGTCATGTATAGGTTTTTATTTTTTTCGCCGTGGTTAAAGATAACCTCACTATGATTACATGAAATTTGTCTTTTTTTTTTCTCTGCTCAAATGATCTTTTTGTCTAGTTTGAATTAAGTTTCAATTGTGCGTATTAAAAATCGCATCCTGATATTTTCTTTTTCTAATTAAGAAAAGACCTGAGAAAGGAAGGCAAATGGTTCCATTAAAAACTTTAGTTGAGATCCGATAAGATACAAAAGGATGAGACGTGGTTTGCACCATTGTGACAACACCGCCCACGACAAAAAAATTTCGGAGTAAAAAAAGAAGGAAAAATTATAATGTAGTGTATATAATATTGCCCAGATTGAATGTTAATTTTAAGACCCCCGATATCGTGACTTTAGAATAAAATGGAATTAAAAAAGATAGGACCGTGAAATCAAGATATAAATATATTATATCATGCCGTGCAAGTATGGTTGCGTGCCTTGATTAAAAATAATCACCAACAATTAGTTCATTTGATATAATTAATTTATGAATTGAAAGAAGTTCTAGAATCGAAATCAGAAAATCCTCACGTATGATTGTAAGTTTGTAACCGAAAAACAAAAGAAAGCTTCAGTCATCATCAAGTTAATGGGCTCGTTCATTATGTGGACCTTATGCCCTTTTTAAAGTTTGTGGCCGCAACTCAACAGAAAATTTTAAAAATATTATACAAACTACTGAAATTTTCAGTTCTTTTCCTTGTTGAGTCACCCCTAAATTATTAAAATACTCCCTTATTTAGGGGTGTAAGTAAAAAATATAAAAAATCTAAAATCTAAAAAAAAAAAAACAATTTGACTCAACATAAAATTTTAAACTTTTTAAATTTTTTTAAAAAAATTAGATTAATAAATTTTAAAAAAAATCATCGATGGGATCCGAAGAAAACTTATATATATATATATATATATTTTGAATACTTTTGACATAAAAATTATTCTACTAACGGATAAATTTTGCGAATAAAATTAAGAAAATATATAAGTAATGGCATAATATTATTATATTATAAGATAATTGTCATTAATTTATATTTTTAATATTATTGTAAATAATAAATTATAAAATTATAAGAATTCGAAAAGATCATCAGAAAAGAACTGGTAGAATCTTTTTATTGAAAACAAAATCATACCAAACAAATAAACGATTTTTACGAATGAAAAATCACCAAAACACGCATTACTTTTACCCCTACCCTTACCATCAAAATTTCTTCTCTTAAATTATTCAGAATTTTAATTTAATCTCACATGCGAACTTTTAACTTCTTATATTTTGTTATATTGTAAACTAATTTTAAAAATACATAGATCAATTTTAAACTATAATCTGAAATTCATTTTTTTTAAATTTAATGGATAAATAGAAGTGACGTCAGAAAGTTGGAATAGTGCGACTTATAGTTCATGGCGAATGAGAGGAAACCGGAGATTTTTCTCCTAAAATTCATTTAAATCCAACAGGAGAACATTGTGAAGTTATATTCACATAAAAAGTAGAACAAATATTATACAAGGATAGACTGATCAAAATGATTTTTTTTCTCATGCAAAAGAAAGGCAAATATATTAGAGCTAACCCACAAATCTGTCACACAATTTTAAATTAAACACCATCATTCATGTAATTTGATTACCTACAAAATTAATAAAACACCATCATTAATATGATTATGCGTATTGTGCCCTACCAAAACTAATTACAATCACATACAACGCAGAGGAAAAAAAAACACAGCTTTTAATATTCACAAATTACATGCAAAAACATTAAAATTTACAATCCTATACTGACATCTCCGTTTGGAGGCGTAGGAAGATTATTCAGAAAGTTCACAGATTATTATCCAAAAAAAAAAAACAGAAAGTTCACAGGTTATAAAGAGAGGAGTCCCTTTGAGTTTTAACTATGCACCAGAGAGAGAGAGAGAGAGAAGAGAAGAGAGAGAGAGAGAGAGAGAGAGAGAGAGAGAGAGGGCTATTATTCATGGTAACAGCTTCCCAGCCAGCAGAACTTTGAACTTGGTTGCCTCCGAGTTCGAGTAAGGTATGTCGTTCTCATTCAGGAATCGTTCGAGCACTTGTTTGGCCATCTCCGGCTCCTCAGTCTCGCACTCCACCTCGTACCTCGTCCCGAAGTCGTAGTGCGTCTCGTCCACGTCCAGCTTCAGCCCCTCCCACAGGTGCACCGTCCTCACGTTGCAGAACCCACCCAGGCACACCAACGACTCGCCATGGTCGTCGCCGGCGCCGTGGGCGCCGTCGCCCTCGTCCTTCCTCATCCCCCCTCTCTTCCGTTTCAGCAGCTGGAACTCCTTCGCCACCCGCTTCATGAAATGCGACGAGCCGTTCCTGGCCATCTCCGCGAGCCGCCACGGCTCGGCGACGCACGGCCGGAGCAGCCGGGGGTCGACGTCCTCGTGCCACAGCTCCACGCGGCTCACGCCGCCGACCAGGCGCGGGTTGGCCTTCAGGTACAGCATGCAGCTGGAGTCGCCGTCGTAAAAGCGCGCCCCGAGCACGGCCAGCCGTGACGAGAGCTCGCCGCCGGCGCCGTCGAAGAAGAGGTTCTCCTGGAGGTGCGTGCAGTGGCGGTAGGGGGCGAGGGCCTCCAGGAGGCGTGCGTGCGCCGCCGCATTGGGCAGCCGCAGCTTGATCTCCACGTCCATTACTTGCTTCATTGCTNCCGCGAGCCGCCACGGCTCGGCGACGCACGGCCGGAGCAGCCGGGGGTCGACGTCCTCGTGCCACAGCTCCACGCGGCTCACGCCGCCGACCAGGCGCGGGTTGGCCTTCAGGTACAGCATGCAGCTGGAGTCGCCGTCGTAAAAGCGCGCCCCGAGCACGGCCAGCCGTGACGAGAGCTCGCCGCCGGCGCCGTCGAAGAAGAGGTTCTCCTGGAGGTGCGTGCAGTGGCGGTAGGGGGCGAGGGCCTCCAGGAGGCGTGCGTGCGCCGCCGCATTGGGCAGCCGCAGCTTGATCTCCACGTCCATTACTTGCTTCATTGCTTTCTTACTTTCCTCAATAATGTACCTGAATTTAATTACAAATGTAACAACAAAATAAGTCTTAATATATCACAAGATAAGAGTACTACTCCATTAGTGTTGGCATGAACAGAATGATACCGCCATAATTACTCACGGAGAAATGTATATATATCATACATACACATACTTACCAATATGAGAGCAGGACTATATCTATATTATCTTGTGTAATATTCAGCAGTATACGGCAAAAGATGACAGGAAAAAAGAGAGCGAATGTAGAAGAAGAGGAACTCAAAGGAAGATGATGCAGATATATATAGGGGATGAATGGAAGGATAGAGACATGATATGGTTATCGAGAACAAGAAAGGGACAGAGATGGATGAAGGTCACTAAGGACAGGTGTTGTCTGCCATGTACGTGTCGCATGGTTTGTGAAGTCGTCTCGCATTCTTGCCAAGTCCCATGAACAGCCAGCAGAAAACCATTAAACAAATTTGCAAATAATGCAGGTTTTTTCTCTAGTTTATTTCTTCAAGCAACTTAAAAGTTAAAATAACTTTAAACCGACATAATAATTAGAACGGGTTTTGATTTGTATCCACTTTTGTTTTTTTTTTTCAAGTTTGTGACATCTCAATTTCTTCCTAATTTATGAAACTGCAAAATGAAAACTAGTTTTTAGATGTATATATTTTTTAATTTTATAATATAATTTGGCCACTTTTTTTTTTCTCGGCCCGTTTTGTACATACTTATTTCGTCCAACATCCTATGAAAATTGTATGCTTAATCATGCATTTATACTAAAATAAGGTCATTTTGTTTTGGGCACACCGTTCAAAGCCCCAACTGCGACACGATGCTGATGAAAGTGTGACTACATCCAAAAGCCTTTATAAATCCTTTAACACGGCCCAATCTAATATCGTTAGCACTCGAATATGTTTGCCCCATGCCCCCAAAATTGAGCCCATTTATAATGCATCGTATTACTGAGGCCTCAAAATTGAGCCTGCATATAATGCATCAGTTATTATCGAGGCCGAGGGACCGAAGATAGATTGATACGACATTTGTGAGACATGAGTTGTGTTTAGCATAGCGAACTAATAAGTAGATAATGTTTTTAAAAATGAATAAATATTTATTTATAAATAATAATTATTATTAATGATTTATTAAGTAATAATAAAAAATGTTTAACAATTGTAACAATAATTAATTGATAACTAAGAAATAAATTATTTAATTTATAATATTATGTACTTTTTTAATTTTTTTATGCCATTTATGATAATTAATTTGAAATAATATTTTTAACTAAATATACATGTATAAATAAAATAATTAATTTAAAAAAAAATATGTACCAATGTCAATAATATTTTAAAGTTAACAAGTAGTTATAGTTATATGCATAGCTAAAATATTAATAGAAGTTCTACTAAGAAAAAAAAAGTAAATTGAGTATAAAAATTTAACTTCTATTTTACATTCGCTAAATATTAATAAAAATAATTATCACTCAATCGCTAACTGCTAACATATAAAATAATCTATCAAATAATTTAATCAAGATATATCTCAATTTGAATTGAAATTTGGACTAGGACGTCTTTATTATCCTAAATTTTCTTACAAACTCTATCACAATATTCAAAGATTATAATTAAATGATATGTAATATATTTGATAGAATACAGTCACATTGAGAAATATAAAAAAATTAACAATGTTAAATAGTTGTTATGACTGAGAAGGGGAAAACAGGAAATATAAGCTCAGAAGTATGGAAAGGCAGAACAGAAGAAACAAGCAACACCGGAGAAGAAAGTAAAACGGAGCATGTTACAGAAGAAGCAGAAGAAAGAAGTAAGAAGAGAAACGGGGAAAACGGCCAAAGCTTAGAAGATACAGAGAGCAGAAGTGAGAAGAAAAGAAACGAAGAACAAAACAGCATCGCGGAGGAAAAGAGCAAAGGAGAAGGAGGTGCGAAAGAAGAAAACGTGAAGAGAGCAAGGAAGAAGCCGGCGTTCTTTAAAGACTTTGTAATGTAAATGTAAAAGAAAACTCTGGAAAAACTCGAAAGAAAACTTAAGAAGAAGGACAGTCGGAAAACCGAGATATAAAAGGGAAGAGATGTAAAGAAGAAGACTTATCTGGATTTTAATAAAAGTGCTTCGGCTTGGAGTTTGGGGAGAGCTCGAATGCTCCTCGTCGCCTTCTTCCTCTTCCACTTCCGTTCCTTTCCCTTCTTCCTTCTTGTCCACTGTTCTTGAGCTTGTCTTTCCAGCGCGGGTTCTGCACGAGCTCAGCAGCTTCCTCTACCGACACGACCCGTCAGATCCTCGCTTGCCGTCTTCGATCCAAGCGGCGGCCGGAGAGCGCAGCGGCGAAACCCTACACACAGAGAGAGAAAGAGGAGTGAGGAGAGAGGAAAAATCGAGACGCAACATTTATATTTTTGCGCGGCGGAGGCAACGAGGTCTTCACTCGGCTCGCGCAGCGCTGGGCCTGCGGCACGGATGGGCCTAAACAGTAAAATTGTACAGTAGCTTTTATCGAATTATTCGAAGGCATTTAAAAGAGAATTGCGCGCGTCGCCAACATTGGTGCTTTCATTGAGAGAAGTTTCGGCCATCGGCGACGACGACGACTCAATTTGACGAAGAAGCCATGGCAGAGGGGACTCGTTGGGCAAGAATGGAGGAATCGCTCAACAAGTTGCAGAGTTTTGTTGAGCAGCACTTCTTGGCGTTCACAGAAGGTATGAATTCCCTAAATTCTAAGTATGAAGCTTTGGCCAAGAAAGTGGATCAACCTGCAGCAGAAGAAGAAAGCAATCAACAATCTATGCAATCGGTCACTAGATCAAGCGTCAGAGTGCAATCAACAACACCAGTGGGCATTCTGAGGAACATGAAGATGGAGATTCCAAAGTTTGGCGGGGAGGATCCACTTGGATGGATCTTTAAGGCCGAACAGTTCTTGGACTTTTATGAAGTTGCAGAAGAAGATAGGATTACTGTGGTGTCATTCGCTTTTGAGGGGGCAGCTCTACAATGGTACCAATGGATGTTTAAGAACAAACAGATCAGTTCATGGTCTCAGTTTGTGAAGGCATTGGAGGTACGGTTCGGACCTTCCGAATTCGAAGATTTTCAGGGAGCTCTTTCCAAATTAACTCAGAATGGAACTGTTCTTGATTATCAATCGCAATTCGAAAGATTATCCAACAGAGTTATGGGTATACCGGAATCTTTTCTATTAACTTGTTTCATATCAGGATTGAAACCTATGATCAGACGAGAGGTTCAATCCTTCCGGCCTACATCTCTGATGCAAGCTATTGGATTAGCAAAGTTGCAGGAAGAGAAGTTAAATGAAGGGGTTAATTATAAGGCCAATTCTTATAGATCTATGGGATCGACTGCAGTTTCGCTGACAAAATCAGTGAATCAACAACACATACCCACGATGGTGGGAACTCAGACCAATTCTCACGGTTCTAACAACATACAGACTGCAGGAAGTAATTCTAAAGAAAATGAGGAAGTGAAATCTCTACCACTTAAGAGGTTAACATCAGAAGAAATGATGAAGAGAAGGGAGAAAGGCCTATGCTACAATTGTGATGAAAAGTTTCATAAAGGGCATAGATGTCGACCTAAGTTCTTGTTACTATGGGCAGATAATGAATCTCAGGAAGAAGTATCGGCATAAATAGAAGACATACAAGACACAGAGGAATCAATGGAGATCAGCTTACATGCTTTAACTGGAGTGGTGTTACCAAAAACTCTCAGGTTGACAGGTTTAATTGGAGACAAACAAGTTATGATCCTAGTTGACAGTGGTTCCACACATAATTTCATACAGAAGCAAGCTGCCAACAGATTAGGCCTAACAATTACTCCCTCAAAATTCTTTAATGTGATGATTGGGAACGGCGAGAAGCTAAAATGTGAAGGAAAATGTTCACAAGTTGAATTTGTGGTACAAGGTGTGGTGTTCAGAGAAGAATTTTATATATTGCCTATAGAAGGTGCAGAAATGGTTCTCGGTGTGCAATGGCTTCAGACACTAGGACCCATCACCATGGACTATACAGAAATGACTATGGAATTCTGGAGAAAAGGGGAGCGGGCATTGCTTAAGGGTGAGACTATGAAGAAACTTCAACCAGTAACTCACTATCAGTTGAAGAAATTAATCAAGGCCGACGCTATTATGACTTACTTTCACTTATCTATGGAGGAAGAAGTCAAAGAAAATGTTGGAGAAGTTCATGAATCTATACAGAATCTATTGGGAAAATTTGAAGACATATTTGCTAATCCTACAACTTTACCTCCCTTTAGGGAAGTGCAGCACTATATACATGTGATGGCAGACAGTAAACCAGTTAATGTTCGGCCATACAGATATCCCCATTTTCAAAAAAATGAGATAGAAAGATTGGTCCTAGAAATGAAGGAACAGGGGATCATTCAACATAGCTCAAGCCCTTACTCTTCACCAGTGTTATTAGTGAAGAAAAAAGATGGGACATGGCGTTTTTGCATTGATTACAGAGCTCTCAACAATATTACTATTAAAGACAAGTTTCCAATACCGACTATAGATGAGTTATTGGATGAACTCAATGGGGCTGCCTATTTTTCTAAATTGGATCTAAGGGCAGGATATCACCAAATCCGTATGGCCACTGAAGACATTCCTAAGACAGCTTTCAGGACCCACGAAGGTCACTACGAATTTCTGGTAATGCCATTCGGCCTTACAAATGCCCCATCTACATTTCAGGCAATTATGAATAGACTCTTTGCACCTTACTTGAGAAAGTTTGTCATTGTATTTTTTGATGACATACTGGTCTACAGTAAGGACTTAGACTCACATCTAGAACATCTAACGACAGCCTTGCAATGTCTGAGCAAAAATCAATTCTATGTTAAAAAGAGCAAATGTAGTTTTGCACAATTGAAGATTGATTATTTGGGTCATATTGTGTCAAAAACTGGAGTTGAGCCTGATGGAAGCAAGATTGCTGCGATACAAGATTGGCCTATTCCCACTACCATCAAGCAACTAAGAGGTTTCTTGGGATTAACTGGATATTACAGAAGATTTGTAAGGGGTTATGCTTCTATTGCAAATTCCCTCACTGATCTTTTGAAGAAAGATAGTTTTAAATGGAGTGAAGCAGCTACTTTGGCTTTTCAAACTCTAAAGACGGCATTGATCAATGCTCCTATACTGCAATTACCAGATTTTTTAAAACCATTTGTGGTGGAAACAGATGCATCCGGGACAGGAATTGGGGCTGTACTCCTACAGGAAAATCATCCTATATGTTACTTCAGTAAAAAACTGAGTCCAACACTGCAGAAGGCATCAGTCTATGTTCGAGAGATGATAGCTATTGTGGATTCAGTTCGAAAATGGAGGCAATACTTATTGGGTCATCCATTCATCATTAGAACTGACCACAGAAGTTTAAAGGAGATATTGACCCAGGTTATTCAGACTCCAGAACAGCAACGCTATGTTGCTAAACTAATGGGCTATGATTTCTCTATCATCTACAAACCCGGGTCAGAGAATAGGGTGGCAGATGCTTTATCTAGACAACATGTCACTGAAGCACAGTTCTGTGGACTTACTATGCCTATATTTCACATATATGACCAGCTTAAACAGGAGTATTTGTCTAATCAGCAACTACAAGAGTTAATTGTTCAAGTGCAGAACAATCCACAGAATTATGAGGGTTACATAATCAGAGATGGGCTTATATTCAAGCAGGGACGAATATTTCTTAATAAAGATTCTCCAGTAATTTCCATATTATTAAAGGAATTTCATGAAACACCTGTTGGTGGTCATTTGGGAATTCTTAAAACCTATAAGAGGATATGTGCAGATTTTGTGTGGGAAGGATGTAAAACAGCCGTCAAAAATTTTGTGCAACAATGTTCAACATGTCAACAAATTAAGTATTGCACTACATCTCCGGCAGGACTACTACAACCATTACCCATTCCTGATAGAATTTGGGAAGACATATCTATGGACTTCGTTACTTCCATGCCTAATTCAAATGGGTTCACTGTGGTGTTAGTAGTTGTGGATCGACTGTCTAAATACTGCCATTTGGGAGCTCTACCTAAACACTATACTGCACATAAGGTGGCTAAGTTGTTTGTAGATATGGTTGTCAAACTTCATGGGATACCTAGAACAATTGTCTCTGACAGAGACTCTATTTTTCTAAGTTCCTTTTGGAAGGAATTATTTGTTCTCAGTGACACCAAATTGCTAATGAGTTCAGCTTATCATCCTCAATCTGATGGACAGACAGAGGTCATGAACCGCTGCATGCAACAATACCTCAGATGTTTTGCTATGGATAAACCTACTACTTGGGTGAGGTACTTAGCATGGGCAGAGTATTCTTTTAATACTTCTTACCATACAAGTTCCCAACTAACTCCCTTTGAAGTAGTGTACGGGAGAAAGCCACCTACTATTCCTGCTTACGTTCGGAGTCAGTCTGCTATTGAGGCTGTGGACTCGGAACTGACAGACAGGGATGAAATCCTTAAGTTACTCAAGCTCAATCTCACGAAGGCTCAGCAGCGCATGAAGGCGTTTGCTGACTTACATAGAGACGATAAGTCTTATGAAGTGGGAGAGAAGGTGTTTGTCAAACTACAGCCTTATCGGCAAAATTCGATTGCTCAGAGGGGATCTCACAAGCTTTCACCTAAGTTTTATGGTCCTTTTTCTGTGTTAAGGAAAATTGGACCTGTAGCTTATGAGTTATCTCTCCCTACTGATTCTCGAATTCACCCAGTTTTTCATGTTTCTAAATTGAAGAGGGCCTATGGGAGTACTGAGGTACAAGTTTCTCTACCAGTTTTATCTACTGAGGAGGGTCCTATGATTGTTCCTACAGCTATTGTTTCTACTCGTAGTATCCAGCGCCAGGATCGTTTTGTTCCTCAAGTTTTAGTTCAGTGGTCTGACACTGCCCTTGAGGACGCTACCTGGGAGGATTTATCTACGTTTACTAAAGCATATCCTATGTTTCACATCGAGGACGATGTTTTGTTTTCTACGGGGGGAGAAGTTGTTATGACTGAGAAGGGGAAAATAGGAAATATAAGCTCAGAAGTATGGAAAGGCAGAACAGAAGAAACAAGCAACACCGGAGAAGAAAGTAAAACGGAGCATGTTACAGAAGAAGCAGAAGAAAGAAGTAAGAAGAGAAACGGGGAAAACGGCCAAAGCTTAGAAGATACAGAGAGCAGAAGTGAGAAGAAAAGAAACGAAGAACAAAACAGCATCGCGGAGGAAAAGAGCAAAGGAGAAGGAGGTGCGATTGAATTTATGGTGTAAAACTACAATATTGAATCTTATATAGTAATTCGATCTTACCTTGAACTGCATTGGATTTTTAAAATCTTGATCCGATTTTGACCCGGATGAGTAATTGAGTTATATAAATCTTATCTAGAGAAAGATGAAAAATATGCTGATTTTTCTTTTGTGCACTTGTAGTGCAGAGTCATCTATCGATAAAAATTGGGGTCAATAAGAGTTTACAAATATTCTTGAAAATTTTAATGCTAAATAACGAAGATCGTCGATTATATAAATAGAATAATATTCTTGTGTGTTTTGTGTTCTCAAAGTTTATCATGCTATATTTCTTTGAGTGTTGGCGTGTCTCAAACGATTTGACGATCCAAACAGTGCTCACCAAAGTTGTTTTATGTTGAACATGTGATATGGTATACCCTTCTTTAATATAAAAAAATAAAAAAACTCCAGAGTAAAGATAAAAATAATACTTTATGATAACTTCTAATAATGCCGTATTCATGTTATTTAAATATTTTTATCATATTAAAGAAGGGTAAAAATGATACTTCATAAAGAAAATATCTTAATAAAATTTTAAACACTAAACAATAATTCGTTTTAAATTCAAAAAATAAAATTTATAAGTTTATTAGCATAGATGTGCCAGAAGATTATAGTCCACGAGATATTAAAGTACACTTTATCTTAGATTTAAAAAAAAACTAAGAAAAAACCCACAAAATAACTCCACCACATCAGATTCGTTTTGGGGAGACAGACCAAATTTTTAGGGTTAATATATAATTATAACTACTCTGTGGCTTATTAAAAAAAAATATAATGCATCAAAGGAGGGGTCGACAATAGTTTGATAATAACAAATTAATTACCAAAGATTGAGCTCCTAATCTTTATTTTTAATATTACAGATTTTAAAAAAATAAATATATTATCAAATATATGTTATATAAGGATAAAAATTTTGACAAAATGAAAGACCGAAATTTAATAGAGATGTATAGGAGTTTAAATTCCGAATTAGATACAAAAATATGTTAAGTAGACTTACTATACTAATGAACATATTCATGAAAAAAGCGATTAAAATCTGATCAAAGATATATATTAGTACTTAAATCATTGTAATCAATTAGCACAGTTCAACTAAATCTGATCAATGAGTAAGTTCGAAAAAAAAAGACTACTAATACTATGTAAAACTAATGAAGGCCCTAACGTCTTTCGTGGCATGCCACCACCAAAATTTAAAAAAAAGCCCCAAGTACCTAAGAAAACTAAAAAAATTTCTCCTACACCGCCCAAGTGCCCTTCACATTGACCTGGAAGGGGAACGACACGGAGTTGTCTCCGTCGCCGACGACGATGGTGTGCTGGCCGGACGGAAGAGCCACGTACGCCGACTCCGTCACGATGCTCAAGCTCTTGCACGAGTTGAGCCTGAACTCCACGTTCTTGCTCTGCCCGGCCCCCAGGGCCACGGGGTGGAACCCGATCATCTGCTTGAGCGGAGCGCCCAGGATGCCGCCGGGAGCCTGCGAGTAAAGCATCACGACGTCGCTGCCGCCGACGTTCCCGGTGTTGGTCACCTTGACGACAACACTAATGTCGTCGGCGCTGCAGTTGAGGTCGCTCACGAGGGCCGCGTTGCACGGGGGCACGTGCGCCGTCTGGTTGTAGTGGAGCTGCACGCAGTGCTTGTAGCCCGGCAGCTGCTTCTCCACGCGCTTCTGGGTCGAGACCACCTTGTAGCTGAAGTTGGAGTAGCTGAGGCCGTAGCCGAAGGGGTACACGACCGGGCCGTCGTAGAACTTGTGGGTCCGCCCCGGACGGCCGTCGACAGGGCGCAGCTGCATCGACGTCATGGAGATCTGCTTAAGGTACTCCGAAGGGTACCATGTCACAGGAAGCCTCCCGCCTGTTCACAAGTCACGTAAAATTCAAATATACTTCTATGATCCATATCTTTTGGATCTGAAACTTGCATGCACGCATGGTTACCTGGATTATGAGCACCATAGATCACGTCGGCTATGGCGGCACCACCTTGTTCGCCTGGATATCCCGCCCATATGATGGCGTCGATGTTCTTGGAGTTCTGGAAGTTGGTGACGTTTACGCCGCTTCCCGACATGATGACGAGGACGACCGGGCCCTTGGAGAGCTCGGCCACCTGCTCGATGAGGAGGTTTTGGTAGCCCGGGAGATCGAAGTTGGCGCGATCGAGCTCCTCTCGCTCGACGTCGAGGCTGAGCCCCGCCACGATGATGGTGGCGTCCGCGTCCCTCGCGACCCTCACGGCGGTCCATATCGCGTTCTGTGACCGGCAGATGACTTCCTCGCACCCCAACTGCATGCTCACGTTCGACGCGTACTGCTTGAGGCCCTCGGCAGGGGACACGGCGCGGCAGGGAATGCCTTTCATGTCGAAGGGTCATCCGAATTCAAACGCATCAGATTAAAGTTCCAAGAAACATAATAAAAGAAGAAGAAAAAGGAAGCACACCGTTATAGTTTCCGATCATGACGTCGGTGGCGTTGGCGTGCGGTCCCACGACAGCTATGTTCTTGTGCTTCTTGGGGTTCAGCGGCAGAGCGTTGCCCTCGTTCTTGAGCAGGACGATGCCTTGTCTGCCTGCCTCCCTCGCCAGCTTGATGTGCTCCGGGGCGCAGACGTGCGCGGCGTTAAGGTTTTGGTACTTGGGTTGGCCGTCGAACCATCCGAGTCTGAAGAGCATGACCAAGTTATTGAACAGAGCCTGATCGATGTCACTTTCCTTCACCAATCCCTGCAGAGCAGCCGACTCCAGATAATTGTTGTAGAAGTCCCCGCAATCTAAATCCAATCCTGCAAGTGTTGCATGCATTGCAAAATTAATCATCCACAAAAAGCAAACAACTGTATAGCAATACATTGCTGTAATGATAAAAAAAAAGCTACCTGCTTTAATAGCTTGAGCAACTCCTTCTTCTGGTCTGTCCCCCAAGAACTTTTGGTCATTGACAAAAGTTTTGATCGAGTCACAGTCTGAACTATGTATCTACAGAGAGATGCAAATAATTATGTTATATATGGCAGCATTGAACATTTTTTTTTTCTTTTGAAGCATCAAGCATGTATGTGTTTTCTGTACCCATGAAGGTTGAAGTCATTTCTGATGGTTCCTCTCAACAGCCTCGCATCAGCGCAGGTGGGAAGGCCGTTCACTTGGTTGAAGGAGCACATGACGCTGCTCGCGTCGCCTTCCTTGACGCACATCTCGAAAGGCCGAACAAACGTCTCAACCATATCTTGCTCCGTCACCTTTTAGAATCAAAGATCAATCATGGTGACATATATATACATACTTTGTTAATTGCAGGTTCATATATGTACGTGTCTGATGAATCAATTGCACTTACATTGGCATTGAACCGGAAACGGGTCGCGAAGCCTTGAGAGCCAGCTGGAGCGGGAGGCCAGAAGTCCATGTCGTAGGCGGCGTAGTGCTTGCAGCAAGCTGAGACCTTGAGGGGCCTCACGTTCATGTCGTCGACGTGCTCTTGGCCGGAGACATCCTGCAAGCCCCTGACGAAGTTTACGCCGTAGCGGCCGACCACGAAAGGGTCTTCCCCCGGGGTTTCCAGGGCCCTTCCCCATCTCGGATCCCTGACGACGTTGATGTTGGGGCTCCAAAACGTCAACCCGGCCAAGCCGAGATTGTTCATGGCCCTTGCCTCTGTCGATATAACCTGCGTACGTACGTACAAATCAATCAAGGCTCGTGCTTGCAATTTTGAATGATGAGCGTGAGATCGATCTGTCTAATTATTACCTCGCCCATGGACCTCCAGAGGGTCTCGTTGAAGGATGCGGCGAGGGAGATCGGAGACGGGAAGCTCGTGGCGCCGGGGACGCGTTTGGTGAACTTGGTACCTCCGCCGACGTTGGCGACGCCGTGGTTGCGTGAAGTTGTAGAGGGGCATGTCGACGTTGTCGGCGCCATGGGAGATGGCGCCGCCGGACAGGAGGAGAAGGAGGGAGACGAGGGCGAATAGAGAAGAAGTAGATGCCATGAGATATGACTTCATCTTACTCTACAAAGGCGGAACTTAACGAGTGCGATGGAAAAGGGTCCAAGTGGGAGGTATTAATTTATAGAGCCGAACGGAGAGCATGCGGACAAAAGACTCCTTTTGTAGATTAAATTTAAATCGTGAATAAAAATATTACAACCAACTTTAATTTTATCCAATCTCTATGGAGTTCTAGATATCTTATTCTGCTATAGATATAATTTCAGGACGTATTTTAGTACTTTTTTTATGATACGACACTATAAATTAATCCATCCAATATTTTTATTTCTTTTGTGACGGGACTCTGACATTTATACGTTTATACTACATTAAAATTAGTTGAAAATAAAGTTATGTGAAGGAAGACTATGATTAAAATTAAAATTGAACCTAAGGTCAATTTGGGTTAAGATTATTAATTATATTATAGATTATTTATTTTAAGTTTGTTGAGATCGTTGGTAACGTTGAATTGTCCATCACCCTCTCGTTGACTCCTCACTTCTGACGTGTTGTAAGCAAACACGTACACTGCTTTATGAGATCGATTGCTGGAATTAGGATAAAGTTTATAGCGTATTTTTTTTTTTGGATTCAACAGTGAGATATATTTGGATAAGATAAACTATGATATATGTAATGAGGGAATTATACAAAGAATGATGAGTTGTGATAAGGTGTTTGATAGCGGATAAATGTGATCAAGTTTATATGTCGTGATCAAGTAATAGAGTTCAAATCAACCTTGTTCATGTTCATGATCCCTCTCATCCTTCTTTGGCTATAAATTAATCCCTCCTCCCTATACATCCATCATTTACTTTGCTCAAGAGGAACGAAGCCCAAGAGCTCTGAGAACATGGCGTCCTACTTCCGAGCCTTCGTTCTTCTCTTCTTCTTGGCTTGCTCCTCTGTCATCAATCCCTCCTTTGCCAGAACAACTCCTTCGCCATTCACTGCAACCACAACGACGTCGGCAGCCTCCCCTGTTGCCTTCTCGCCGCGGTATCATCCCGGTGCCATTGAGACCAATGGCAAAAACTACAGCAAGGTCTGCGACCCGGACAGGTTCGAGGACTTGGGCCTGGAGATGAACGACTTCGCCTACTGCAACAAGTCGCTGCCGTACGAGACCAGAGTCAGGGATCTCATCGGCCGGATGACGCTCGCCGAGAAGATCGTCCAGCTCGGCGACCGAGCGCAAGGCGTCGGCCGCATCGGGCTCCCGAAGTACGGGTGGTGGTCGGAGGCGCTTCACGGTGTCGCCTTTGGCGGCCACGCCACCTACTTCGGCGACGTGGTTCCGGCGGCCACGAGCTTCCCCAACGTCATCCTCTCCGCCGCGTCCTTCAACGAGTCCTTATGGAAAATGATTGGCCAGGTACGAATCCATGCAGACCATATTGATTCCTGCGACAAGTAGAGACATTTTTTTTAATTGATTGATCCATCTCTGTATGTACTGTTTCAATCATGGCTTCGTGCATGGCAGACGATTTCCACGGAGGCGAGGGCGATGTACAACATGGGCCACACGGGATTAAACTTCTGGAGCCCTAACATCAACATCGTCCGGGATCCGAGGTGGGGAAGGGCCCTCGAGACGCCCGGAGAGGACCCGTTCCTCGTCGGCCGCTACGGCGTCAACTTCGTGAGGGGCATGCAGGACGTGGAAGGTGCAGACAACACCAAGGACTTGAGCACGAGACCCCTCAAGGTTTCCGCGTGCTGCAAGCACTACGCTGCGTACGACCTCGATAGCTGGTTAGGCGTCACGCGGTACATACACGACGCAAGGGTACGTAATAGTACATATACGCATGCATGTGGTAATCTACATGCTTAATTTGCTGGTCTTTTGCTTGATGTCCTATATATGTTTACGCATGAAAGGTGACGGAACAAGACATGGTGGAGAGTTTTATTCCCCCGCTCGAGATGTGCGTCAAGGAAGGCGACGGCAGTGGCCTTATGTGCTCCTACAACCGCCTCAATGGCATGCCGACCTGCGCTGATGCCAGGCTCCTTAAGCAGACGGTCAGGGACGAGTGGAAGTTTAATGGGTACGTACGTAGATAAATAATCAACCATACTGCATGCATTGCATGCATGAGTTATAATATGCGTATTTAAGTTTGAACCTTTCTCAGATACATTGTGTCCGACTGCGACTCTGTTGAAGTCATTCATGAACAATCCAAATGGCTCGGCTCGTCTGCTGAGGAAGCTGTCGGTCATGCGATGAAAGCTGGTTAGATGATAGATATAGTACATAGTATCATATTATATTGTGTGTTTGTAATTTGCGTATCTAATTCTTTCTGTTCGATCATGTCTAGGTTTGGACTTGAACTGTGGATTTGATGTGAACTACTACAGAGACTACGGCTTGAGTGCAGTCGCGCAGGGGAAGATGAGGGAGTCCGACATCGACAACGCTCTGAAGAACCTCTACATGGTGCTCATGAGGCTCGGGTTCTTCGACAACATGGCCGCGTACGAGAATCTGGGGGCCAAAGATATCTGCACGGACCAGCACATGGACTTGGCCGTGGACGCGGCGAGGCAGGCCCTCGTGCTCATGAAGAACGACCGCAGGACGCTGCCTCTGGACGCCAAGAAGTACAAGCACGTCGCCCTGGTTGGTCCTCATGCCAACTCCACGGACGCCATGATCGGAAACTACGAAGGTAATATGGTCGAACACGTCTTCATACAATTATTTTAGTCATGGCTCGTACAAACGTTTCAATCGAATTCCTCCTTGAAACACAGGCATACCGTGCCGATTTACCTCGCCGTTGGATGCCATTTCCAAGGACGTTAAGGTCGACTATCAGCACGGCTGCGATGACATCCAGTGCAAGAATCAGAGCGCCATTAACCATGCCGTGAAAGCTGCGCAGAAGGCCAGTGCAACTATCATACTGACCGGATTGGATC
Organism: Pontederia paniculata; assembly: GCA_001647135.1. NCBI lineage: Eukaryota > Viridiplantae > Streptophyta > Magnoliopsida > Commelinales > Pontederiaceae > Pontederia > Pontederia paniculata. The sequence goes on along the minus strand of LTAE01001492.1, from coordinate 19,458 downwards.
TCTCGGTTGAGGCCGAAGCAGAAGACCGCCGTGATCTGCTGCTTCCCGGTTCCCAAGCTGAGTTCATCAACAAAGTTGCAGATGCTTCCGCCGGTCCCGTCGTCCTCGTCATCTTATCAGGCGGCTGCGTCGACATCTCCTTCGCACAGAACAACCCCAAGATCGGTGCCATCATCTGGGCCGGATACCCTGGCCAGGATGGAGGTCGAGCCATAGCTGACGTTATCTTTGGCCGCTACAACCCAGGTAATATAATAAGCGACCTCATAATTAATGTTTTGGCACTCAACGTATACGTACCATTACAGCGTGCATGTCTTGACAGGAGGAAAGTTGCCATTGACATGGTACAAGGCCGACTACGTAGATGCACTTCCCATGACATCCATGCAACTGCGTCCGAACGATGGTTTGGGGTACCCCGGACGAACCTACAAGTTCTTCAATGGCACCGTCCTCTACCCGTTCGGCCATGGCCTGAGCTACGGCGGCTACAAGTACAGGACCATCAGCAAGGCTCATGAATCCCACATCACCGTCAATGTTGCCGACCCTGACATGTGCAAGCCGGTCACGCTGAGGTCCAACCTCACAGCTTCAGATTGCCCGTCCATGAGCACCGATCAGCTCCCGTGCAACGACGAGATCAAGTTTGATGTCGAAGTGAGCAACATGGGCAGCATAGGAGGAGAGCATGCTGTTCTCGTCTACTCGAAGCCTCCGGCGGAGATCGCCGGCGCCCACTCAAAGCAACTGGTTGCGTTCAAGAGAGTGTTTGTTCCGGCGAAGGGGAAGACCAACGTGAAGTTTAACCTCAACGCCTGCAAGGTGTTGGGACTGGTTGAGAGGACGGCCTACGTGGTCTTGCCGTCGGGACAACACACCATTCAGATCGGAGATGGCGATGAGGCTGTTTCTTTCCCAGTTCATGTCAACCTTCGCGTGTCTAATTAGCTTTATAATAATAGTCTTTAATTTGTGATCGAGTCTTTTAGTATTGTTTTTTTTTTCCGTAGGAGGGGCCGGGGCCACGGACAGTTAGAAGTATAGTATAAGTTTAAAATAGGGTTCCCTCAGTATATTGGCTGTAATAGATTCTTTTTTAGGGTATGATAATTGATTTAGTAATTTTTACCATGGGTGTTAATGTTTTTTTTTCTGATACTGCATTAACATATCATATATAATAATATATACTACAAGAAGATTAAGGAAAGAATTTGCAGAAAATTAGATTGTTAAGGTCAGAAAGCATTCCATGACACTATCACATTTAGTTCTTGAGTGCCTCTGTTGGAAGGTTATGATTATCAGACATCTATGTAATGGAAATTATATTATGAGGCAAAAAAATAACTTTGTGGGTTGAACATGAAATATGGATAATTTTCCAGAGTTAATAAATAAAAAAATCATCTTTGAGTTTTCGACGAGAATGAATGAAATTTACATTAGATATGAGTAAAATTAATTATGAGCAAAATTAATATAAACATAAGATAAGGATACACCTAGCATGTCTAATCACGTCATTAATGCCACTCCAAATCATATGCATGGATCTTGTACTCTTCCAGATAAGAATATGTAAGAACTAGCACCAAGTCATCAAAAGTTCATAAAATATTCAATATCAACGATTAACATAAATGCTCAATTTTCAATAATTAATAAGTATACGATTCAATCTAATTTGATCTTGAAGTTTATTATATATTTAACTTCATTTTTAATTATTCAATCAATCAATTAACTTGGAGTTCTTATTTCATGTTGCATTGATTGAAAGATTGACATATACATCGTCCAATAGGACTAGATAGACCCAGGTGCAGTTAGTAACATTTTAGAGGAAAGCCATGCCCTCACATATGAGCCTGATAAAGAAGCTAACTAGGGACAATATATCCTGCAAACAAAGTCAAGTATTTTTTATGTTAATTTTAATTGATCAATGTATCAATCATGATTGCATATTTTAGTCTGATTTATAACCTAACATTCAATTCAACTTCTAGTTGATATAACAATAATTTAAGAGGAAATTATCGAAAATGCAAGTTTCAAGGTATTAATACGAACGTAACGTATTCACCAATATGGTTGTATTGCCTCAATATGACATAGTCATATTTAGCGGACTTGAGCAATAATTTTTTTCGAGGAGACTCAACATAAACGAGAGTTAGTGTTACTCAACAAACTAAGAGAAATAAAGAATAATATCACCGAGAATAAGACTGTGATTGTGGAGGCCCAGTCATGGTGAAATATCAATAATTGGGCAAAAACATGCACCCTTCTATCTCTCACCTTTCGCCGCCAATAATTTTCATCTGCTCAATTATTTTTTCTTCAGTTATACATTGACATTGTGGGTCAGAAGATTGTTGGCTTTCTTTGTTTGTAGGTGGGCTTTTGCGTTGTCATTGCATTGATGTTAATAATGGTGTTCTCCTTTTCTTTGACGGAAATTGATGGGCAACAGAATGGGACACAATCTCATACATCATTTTTGTACTCATAGGGACATTTGAAGGTGATATCCTCCTTCTTACTCGTTCATCTTCAATTATGTACTCGCTTGTCTCCTTAATTCGTCATTGAGTAGTCCATGTTCTTCTTTGATTGTTTCTTCTTGGTCGTCATCTTCTTTGATAAGGGCTCACACAAGTTGGTGGTTTCTTCGCATTGTTGCTATTGTAACATTCATCATTTTTAGAAGTTAATTGTGCAAGTTGCTTCTCGAATGCTTGAAGTTTATTTTTATGGGTTTAAATTTGAGTTGAACATCGGATAACTGCGGGGTAGGAGATGACACCTCATCAACTTTGGATTGACTTCTCAATTGTGTCGGTCGCACCTCCAAACCAGTGATGATGTTGCCTTGCATGAGGAGTCTCTTCTCAATTATTATGGTCAAGTGACCAATCATCTCCTCAAGATTGATCTTTGGTTCAATCAATGATTTGGTTGCGAGCAAGAAAGTGATTACACTATCTATAGCATTGTTGCTCTTCATTAGATCAAAACTTTGTTTCTCCATCAACTGAAATAAATTGTCTTGCTCAGATAATTTTGTCAATAATGCACTCATCACATGTGTAAGTATGATTAATGGGCCCATCAAGGGATCTTCTTGTTGAGATTGTTGAGATATTTTGCTGGCGTTGTCTCTTCTTGCTTAACATAATTTCTTTTGTCTTCCTTCTTTGGCTTTGATTGTTGATTAGACAATTGTTACCTCTTTGCCATTGAAAATAAGAAGACACAAGTGTTGCTGAACATGTGGTGTGCAAAAAATATATCATGAAAAATTTACAACACTAAATGTGAAAGTAATAAAAAAAATCTCAACATAGCTAATGGGAACTATAATAGCAAGTTAATGGATTAATCCCTGGCAATGACTCTAAAAAAATGATGAGCGGTATTAAGGCAAATAAAATTGCTAACATATATACTAGTCATATCAAGTAATAGTTGAGGTGAGTTGAGTTATCGTTCTCACAAGGAATAGTATTAACTTTATCTATTTGATCCCAATAATTAGTAGGAGAAAATAGGTTTTGGACAAAGAATAATTTTTTAAAAAAATGAAAAAAATGTTGTGATGACAACAACTTTTAGATCAAGATGAGATAAGGTGAATAAGGATAAATTCAATTTTATCCAAGATTAATGAATGTTTAGTTGTACTAAAACTCTTATGAGGACTAGAATTTACTTAAAATCGGATGTCTTCTCTATGATGCACCAACTATCTCGAATCTAATATAATCTATTGTTCCTTTTCAGAATGTCAATATAATCTATCAGAATTTTGAGACACAATAATATGTATTTCCTAAGTTGTGGATAGATCGTTCCTCTTTAGGATGCCAATTTCATAGTACTCCCACCTGAGATATTTCTCTCGAGATGCTACCTAGATGTGGTATGTAATGTTTCGTGTTCACAACTAATACCTCATTATCTTAGTCTAGGATGTTAACAAAAATTAAAATCTCAGAAAAAATGAAAAAAACATTACATATAGCATTCATACATATAAGAATATTTAAGAACTAAAATTAGTTATCACAAGGGTTCAATAGGTTTTTTCCTAACAATAAAAATTCTTTAGATATGAAACTAATGAATTACAATGGAGTTCACCCTTTAAAAATAGAGAAAGAAGAATAATTATAATTGGATAAAAAATACCTTGACCAATGATAGTCAAATATCTAAGCAGAAATATCTTCTTCCCTTATGTTAGGTTGTCTTTACGTTCGGGGCTTGAAGTTCCATTCTTGTAGCAAAGGCTTGTTGTGCATCATCTCCCAAAAGTGAGGCCTTAAGGGGTTATTTATATGTCTTCAATGAATTACTTAAGATGTGAAAAGTCCTAACTCGTAAAACTTTGTCTTCCATCAGATATAACTCAATTCTGGATTAAACAGGTTGAAAAATGAAATTTTAGTTAATCCTGGAAAATGCCACGACCATGATTGAATTAAAAATGTATTTTTTATATTATTACGACCCGTGAAATGTCTTTCAAGATTGAAGCTAAAAACATGGATCCAGGTTGTAACGAACCATGAAATGATTTTCACGACCGTGACCGTGCGGGCCATGAAATGGCTTTCACGGTCGTGAAACAAGTTGTCACTAACTGTGAAATAACTTTCGCGATCATGATATTCAACTGGGACCTCTTCGTGGCCATGATCGTAGAGTTATGAGCGTGAAACAACAAACTTGGTTTGTTACGGGCCGTGATATTCAGTGTCATAGATGTGATCATCTGTCCTAGACATGTATGTGTATTAAAATCACGATTTCGGGCTCGTTTTAACTCCAAATTGAGTGCATTTTGTTCAATGTCTTCAACTTTTTGTCATCATGCCTCTTAAATAATAAAGATAAACAAATTGGGTAGTTTTATAATTAAAATAAATAAATGCAAATATGCAACTAAAATTATGCGTGGAATGTATAAATGAACGAAAAATGAAATAAATATGCTATGAAAAACATGATTAAATTAGCACGCATCGAAGAACTGGTGGAAGACCACTAAGATCATCAACTTTTCTGAACAAGAACCAATTGTGACAGACATGATATTTTCTGCATATGAGCGCAACATGAAGCAACGAGAATTTTTTGAAATTATGACAAAGGAATCTGAGTGTGGTAGAGTACTTGAATAACTTCATATGATTAGAAAAGTACCGTACATTAAAAAAGGATGAATGAGAGAGGGCCAATCACTTTGTCCAAAAATTAAGCTCAGAGCTAAGGAAGAATACCGTTAGGGATAATCGAAAAACCCTCAATGATGCATCCGAATTGGCTTAGCGCAGAGAGAGAGAGAGAGAGAGAGAGAGAGAGAGAGAG
>LTAE01001492.1:0-11495 GCA_001647135.1 Pontederia paniculata | reverse complement strand
CGAACCTCGATAACAAACCCTGTGTTTGTTTGTGTTTGTTCTTCTTCTTACTCTTCTCTCTATTTGTGTTTTATATTCATACTTGTTTGCTTCCGCTGAACATAACACATCTAGTTTTAGTTAAGAAGAACAAAAGTTTTAAAATACCAATTCATCTCCCCCTCTCTTGGTGCCATTCCAGATCCTACACTAGCCACAATCTTCAAAATAGGAAAGTCCTAGGTGGGATGATAGGAGGTAGGCCAAGGCTCCTACTAACAAAGATCACCTTGGAGATGAATGCCGGAGGCCCTACGCGTCACATGAGGGATGATAACCACAACAACCAAATAGAAGAACTTGCCCACACTACGAGGGCTACTACATAGGTGAATGTCGCTGCAAAACTAGGGCATGCCATCATTGTGGGAAATATGGCAAAACTTCATTGTGGACTGTCCATAACCAAAGGAGGGCAACCAAGGTCCTTGAGGAGGAGGGAAGTTCCTAAAATAACGATAGAAAGAGTCTATGGCATGAGAGCTGAACCAGAATCAAATGTCTACGACGCTCCACTAGGTACTCCGCTCGAACCAACATGTAAGATTATGCAAATTTGATTGTATCCTTGAAGTAAATTATTCGTGCTAGGTATACAAGTGATAAAGTATTCCCTTGAAAGAATCAAGGAACAAAAGAATATATAATATGACTGAATTCGAGGATGAATTCATTTTTTAAGAAAGTTATAATATAACACCAACAATTTTAATTAAATCAGAATTTAATATATAATAATATTCTATTAGGGGATTCTAGAATAGATTTTAATAAGAAAGGCACATTCATTTTAAAGTTAAAGAAAACCCTAGAGGATCCTTATAAATATACCCCAAAGGTGAGAAAAAGCCCCCCAAAAGTTATTTTTCCCCAAACCCTAGCCGCCAAAGTTTTCTGTCCCTTCTCTCTCCAAGTACATAGGTAAGAAACTATTTCTCTCTTCTAAGATTTTCTCCCTCTTCTCTCAGATTTTTATGCTGAAATTCTTTAAGACAAAAACATGAAGAAGATTTATCACAGGAGGGGAACCGAGAGAACGAGCACGGACATGAAAGAAGAAATTAGATCACCTGAAATTAAGGTATGTCACGAGAGGTTCAACCTTAGGGCATTGCATATATGAATGATAAATAAAAGACTTTTAGAAAGGTTGTTAGGATCAAATCCCTTTTGATAGATTTTTTATGCTAGAATGATTATATGTTAGGTCATCATATGCTAGATGAAGATGATTTATGATTATATCCATATTATTCTTTAATCTTATTTATTAAATTAACTCGATAAGATTAAAAGTAATGATTGATAGTAAAAAAATATGATGGTTGAACCCTGTATCGTCTCCTAGAGTTTAAGATTTTTGTGGCTATGAGTTCTCTTACCAAAATGAATAAAACCTAGGATTTGAATGTCGTCACGGTCGTGAAATTAAGTTTCATGATCGTGAAGGCATCGAAAAACTATGATCATGGCCGTGATAGAAACCCTCACGTGCTATAATGACAAGACGAAGGAACAAAGGACTACGGTCGCAATCGTGAGAGAAACCATCATGGACCATGAAGTGCAATAGAGGAAGTCAACTTTCAACATCTCTCGTGAATGCGACTTCACGAGCCGTGAAGTTGCTGGTCACAGTTGTGAACAAATATGTCATAGGCTGTGAAGATACATTGAGAAAGGCGATGTTGCGGACGTGCCCGTGTGATAAAGAGTCACGCCCGTGAAATTGAAGGTTACGCCCGTGAAAGTAAAGTCACAAACCGTGAAGGTTAAAGAGGGGATATTGATGCTTCGACCACGCTCCTAAGCTAAGACGCCACACTCGTGAAGCACACGGTCATGGCCGTGACAATCCTATTACGGGCCATGACATCATACAGGGTTAAGGAATAGAGTAAAGTTTAACTGACGGAGTTGACACTGGATCCCGATGTTTATCATTTTTCCCTTGTTGAACAAATATTGAATGGATATTTTTACTATGACTGCTTGTTTGATCCTATTGAATGATTGTTAATCTTAATGTATGGATTTAGGCATCCTTGAAGATAACCTAGAAGTGAGTGTACTTCTCAATTGATAATATGACTTATAAAAGTTATTAATGCTTTGTGATTGAATTTATCGCAGGAAGAGGAAGACCGTGACACCACATTGGGTTAAGAAATAAAGTAAAGTTTAATTGACGTGATGTGTGCGAAGTTCGTCATATTTTTCATGTACTTTGGGTCATTTTTCATTCATTTCTACATGTGCATGCATCATTTTATGTGCTTCTTTACATTTATTTATTTTAAAATAGAAAATTATCCAATTTTTTAAAGTTTATTATCTAAAAAGTAAGAGGACGAAGACATTGGAGAAAATGATATTCAATTCGGAGTTAAAACGAGCCCAAATTGCGATTCAAAGATGTGCATATCCTATAGTAGGCTCGAGATGAGTGTCACGACCATGACACTAAATGTCACGGTTGTGATGAACCAAAAAATTGTGACTATCTGTGTTTCATGCTTGTAACGCTCGGATAACATCCCCAAGTGAATATCACGACCGTGACAATCCAAAAACTGTATTTTTCCCACTTTTCATGTTCAGAGCTCCATCGTCACAACCATGAAAAGTATTCAGTTGAATGTCACAGCCGTGACTTTCCGTGACAGCTCCAAAAGTCTTTTTTAGCCTCAATCACGATTATGACACCCTTTTCACGACTGTGACAACCCCATATTTGTTTCTACCTTTAGTCACGGTCGTGACAAGCCTGTTACGGGCCATGACAATTCGGAAAATATATTTTGGCTTCGATCACGACAATGAAAAACTTATCATGCACCATGATAATTTTCGGGATAAGTTAATAATTAATTTTTGAAGCCATTTTGAGTTATCTTTGGGAGATTTTGATCCTGAATTTGAGCTTATCTGTTGTAAACCGAGTTTTGACATCAAAGTTGGACCCTTCCTTTCTTTTGAAAACCTATAAATACACCATCAAAGCCTCATTTTAGGAGGATGCAACTAGGCAGAAATTTTGTGCAAAAAAGTCTCAACTTGAAGCATGACTTTGAAGAAGAAGAATTTGCTACAAAAGATTTCAAAGGAGAAGATCAACTAGGTGTTTTTTCTCATTAATTAATTATTCTTCTTTTTCTTTATTTTGAAGGATAAACTCCATGTAATTTCTTAGTTTATTTTTGTGGAGTAGAACTTTTAGTGTAAGAGAAGCACGTTCGACGCCTGATTTTATTGATTTCAGTTCTCCAATTTTCTATGAACATGAATGCTGTGTTTAATACTTTTTATGATTTCTCTGAGATTTTGAATCTTTACTAACATCTTGGAGAAGAATAGTGAGTTCTTACTTATCTTTGAAACTCTAAAATTGATTTTTGAAATTGAGTTCAAAGCATTGATGTCACATCTAAATAGCATGATGGAGATGAATATTTAGATGTGTGATCCATAAGATTGACATCCTGAAGAGGAACGATCCACGACTTAGGAAATACATTTTCCTGCATATCAATTTCAGTTGATAACATTGACATCTTGGAGAGGAACGATCGTGTCAATTTGGGTGAATATAGTTGATGTATTATGGAGAAGACATCATACTTTGAGCAGATCATAATCCACTTAGGGATTTGAATGAACTAAAATTTAATAAATTTCGAGCAAAACTAAATTTCTCTTGATTTTATCTTATCTCATCCTGACTCTTTTAAAGACTGTTGTCATGAAAACTTTTCTTTTTTTTCTTTTTAAAAATTATTTTTCTTAAAAACCCTTATCATCTCCTATTAGTTGGCGGAATTAGATAGATAAGTTATATTAGTCCTTGTGAGATCGATACTCAACTCACTGTTTAACTATTACTTGATACGACTAGTGTGCATTTGCTAGCGATTTTATTTGCCTTATTAACACGCATCATGACAGAGTTGAGAACAGATCCCGATGTAGATCGTTTTTCTTTGTTGAACAAATATTGAATGGATAATTTGCTCAAATCGATTGTTTGATCCTATTTAATGATTGTTGATTTTACTGTATGGATTTAGAGATTTTTGAAGATAACCTATAAGTGAGCATACTACTCAATTGATAATAGGACTTAATAAAAATTATTAATTTTTGGTGAATGAACCCTCCTGTTTTGGGACTCAGTCCCTTTTGTTTAGGGTTTTATATCCTCTTGTTTATAGATTTATCCCTCCTGATGCGCTTCGTGGGCTACGTAGTTGTGTCTGCGTTGGAACTACCTAAATCTTCATTATGCTTGATAAATGTTCACTGTTGATTTTAATGTTTGATGGATTAGAAAAGATAATTAGAAAAGAATAAAGTGATCCTAAGTACTGATTGAGCTTGAGCATAATATAATCACTTTGCATCTTGATGTAACTGATGTTCTAGCCACCAATAACACTAAAAAGAATAATATAAAATAAGGAATCAATGGTCATGAATATATTGAACCTTGAAACTACACTCTATCATATGGTACAACTGATGTCTTGGCTATTCCTGAACTAAAGTCATAGAAGAAAAAGAAAAATATAAAGTTACTATTTATTATAATGAATTATTGTCATCACATATCTCCTTATTTTATCTGCATATATGTTTTTTCCTATTTATTATTACGATTATATATTAAGCTTCGTCACTCATGGGAGAATTACCTCTCATGCTTTTGATCTTGCAAACGATGAACATAATTGATAGGTGATGGCACTGGTGATGCAACTATTCGTGTTTTAAAAGCTTGAAAATGTTAGGAGTCTAGCCTTTAGGTATTTTAATTTTCAATAAAAAAATATTGAACTTGTGTTAAATATGTCTTTCCTTTTATTTTAACCATGTAACGTATTACCAGTTATTGGATCACTAAGGATTAAACTTGAAGGGTCATTGAAAGATCAAATAGTTTATGGAGTCGGGAAGCATGCTAGTAATGCACTAATTTAGAGTGGTTCGATAGCAGCTCAACAAGCTCTTCAAGAGGATCAAGTAACTAATAGTTTCAAAGAAAGATTGTTTCGAACATATCTGATACAACTAGATTGAACTCACCTACTGAGAGCTCTGTGTTCAGAGTTATATTTCTATCCTACCTTTTTGTGTATGCAAATATCTATTAATTAATATTGAACTTCATGTTTTCTTTAAACTACCAGTTTTTGGATCACTTATGATTAGACTTGGAGAGCATTGCAAGATAAAATCACATAGAAGCATGCCAACAGATGCACTGATTTAACATGATATAGTGTGGAATCAACTCAACAAGTTGTTCAAGTGGACCAAGTAACTCATAGTTCTATAGAAGCAAAATTGCAAACATGTCAAATGCAGATAAATTGAATTCAACTGAGGATTAAACTTTATATCCATCACATCGTCAAGAGGATCATGAAGTTTCATCACAAGCTCGTTCAGATCAATGTCAGATAGATGGATCAAACCGTCTGAGCAGGAGGAAGCCACCAGGGCGCCTGCAGGGTGAGCTGCCAGAGAGATCAACTCGGACTGGTGGATTATGAGTTCCGGCAGCAGCAGTGGTGCCAAGTGGAGATCATCCGGGCACCAAAAGCGCACACTTCTGTCACGCGATCCCGTCATTAGGAGCTGGGGCCGTTCGCCTTTTGCTGGAACCCATGCAGCTGCCATCACTCGACCACTGTGGGCGTCCCTCAAGAATTGGAGCCTCTTCAACTCCATCCTGCATGCAGACTGAATTGGATTTGCTTGAATGAAACAAAACACGAGATGAGACAAAGTGATTGAAGCACGGGAGTAGTAGTAAGGGGAGAAATAAGGCAAGTTTAAATCGTGGTCCATGCCATATATAATAAACTAAATAAAATATGCTCACTTCACAGCGAGTCACCGATAAAAGAGTAATTATAACTTCCAAATAACCCATAGGAAGCGGTTTTTTGTATTGTTTTTACTTTTTCATTTTTTAATTAAGAAAATCAGAGATATTTGTTACGAAGAAAAAATGTTATTATAATTATAATAATAACAATAATTGAGAGGTTAAAATTAGGATTGTAAAATTTAGATCAAACTGCCCGATCGGACCTATCCGATCGTGATCCGAGATTTCAAACATTCATGAATCAATTTAAGCCTGACTAACATATTGAGTCATTTAAGATCGGTCAAATTCGGATCGGATTAATCGATCAGATTTTAATGAAACCAAGGTTCAAATTTAAAATTTTAATATATAAATAAATTGGTGATGAGACTTAAATTCTATACATCTAATTTAGTAAATATTTTAACTCACCATAACCATTAAGACAATCAAACGATAGTAAATATTAAATTCGTAAATGATTTATATATATTTTTTATTTTATGACTAAATGTCAATTCCTTAGGACTATTATTTCTTAACAATAAATTAAAAAAAAACTTTCTATTGAAGATGGAAAAAAATTAACAATGTGAATTTATTGGAATATTATATTTTTTTGTGAAAATAAATTCTTTTTATTTATTGGTGAACTTTATTTGACATTTTAATTTTTATGATTAAAAATATTTGTATTGAGTTATATATATATTTATATATATATATATATATATATATGCATAATATGGGACGATAATATGTAATACATATTTTATCAATTTATATTAACATATAATACATATTTTATTAATTTTAATTAGTATATAAAATATATTTGTATTAATTTGTTATTGTTTGGTCAAACAATTTACTCTAACCGGTTCGATCGGTCTAACCTCTTTCTGAGACTTTTTTTTCGTATTGCTCGCTGGTACATGATTTACAATCTTGGCTGAAATATAACATTGTTGCAAAACAATTAGATAATGTTTAAATGAAGGATATAATCGGCATTAGTGAAAATTCAGAGTAGATCCTTAATTCGGAATCCTTAGTTTGGAAATGTTAGTTCCTTTGAATTTCCACATATTTATTCCAAGTTATTTCTTTTGACCGGTTTTTTTAATATAACATTTTTAAGGAAAAATTAGCTGCAATTTCACTACAAGAAAATTTTCAATTTCTAACGAAATTTTTGGCAATTTTTTTTAAAAATTAACCACAAACACGCTTTCTGACGGATTTCGGACGCCTATAAATTCCGTCGAAAATTGTGAGGGAAAATACAGTCACAATTTCTGACGGAAAGGAAATCCATCAGAATTTATGATGGAATTTAACTCCATCAGAATTTTTGATGGAATTAAGTTCTGTCAAAAAATATAAAAAAAATTACAAAAATGATTTTATAATAATTAAAATATATTATATATTTCGTCCCAAATATTTATTTTACAAATCATTATCTTCATCGGTATGTTCATTAGCTGCATATTCATCATCTATTTTATCATTTCTTTCATTTCTCTTCTTTGTGCTTGTCGTACTTGTTCCTAATGCATTTTCAACCATTATTGCATTTGTTGTTCCATTCGTTCTTGCATCTGTTGTTCCATTTGCGTAAGTCGTTCATCAGCACGTCATTGTAGCTCTTCACTTGAATAACTCGACACAGATTTATGTGCTAATCCTAAGTCAGTATAAGTTAGAGATGAACCTAAACCGTAGACACAATTTTTATTCGTGCTGACATGTTCCCTCCAAAGTTCTCTAGTTGATTTTAGTGTGTCTTCCTTATGTGTAACTTGAGTGATATACTCCACTTGTTTAACTTTAAATCCTTCTTGAAATATAATTATAAATAAAAAAAATAGATAAAATAAAATATTTAATTAAATATTATCTTAAATATTATCTTAAATATTTTGTGTTAGCAATTTTGAAATCCAATCCTTATATTTTCTGTGATGAATTCTAAAAAAAACTTTATCTTTTATTGGTTTTTCACCACACTCTGATCAAATTTAGGCTTCAATCTATGTAAATGTCTTCAGATATTTTTCTCTCTAATTGCTCCCCTCTTAAGTATTTCTTTTTTATTTCATTTCTTTTCCTTTTTTATTATTTTTTGTTAGGTAATGAAGATATTTTTAGGTACAAATAATAATAATTATCACAATTGATTATGAAACTAACATGTTTATATTTTTTGGTGATATCAATCAAAATGTAATATATAGATCCATGAGTTAGGAATAAAAAGTTCAGCATTGGTTTTTTTCTAGTTTTCTAGTTGAAATATAACATTGTTGCAAAATAATTGGATAATGTTTATATGAAAGATATCATGGGCACTAGTGAAAATTCAGAGCAGATCCTTAGTTTGGAAATGTTCATTTTTTTTGCTAATTTCCATAAATTTATTTCAAGTTATGTCGGTTTTTTTAAGATAACATTTTTAAGGAAAAGTTAAGCACAATTTAACCTTCAATCGATACATAACATTAATACTACAAATATGTAAAAGACCAAAAATTAGATGTAGCAACATCCTTACAACGAGAAAAACATAATATAATACAATCGTTCATATGAGTGTTCTCAAATACATATAAGATTTTAATACACAATATACACACATGAAAAATTAATATATATATATATATATATATATATATATATCATACAAGAAAACAACAGAAATGCAGGAACTCCAACATTCAGTTCCAGATCCTAGAAAGATGCAGTCATCAAAGAGAATGCAGAAAAATAAACAAGTAAAACGATGTATGAAATAAAAACATCAAGAAATTATAGGAAGAAAAGTCTCACCTTAGCAGGGGTCGAATGGTAACGGGGATTGTATTTGACATACCGAACCTAATAGCGACCATCGGGTCAAAGATGAACTATTGAAACAGAGCAATGAAAAAGCGCTTCAAAAAGAGAAAAAAATGACGCTGGAAGGAGGAACCAACTGGCGTGGTAGCATAGAACACCCAACAGAACATACTTTTCTCAAGATGCTTTGTGATTACCTTCAAACTTTTATCTTTACAAATAGCAAAGGTCAAATGAATGTAAAAAACTACAGATTTGTGGAATTTTCATATAAGAGAGCTTGAAAAAAACCTCAAACTAGCTACTCAATTAATGGAGTAGTGTAAATGCTCACAAAATGCTATACTATTTTCCATGGATGTTCACTAACCGGATGACCCAAATATGGCTTTGAGTTGTGACTTTTGCTTTGTAATTACCTTCAAACTTAAAATGAAGGTCAAAAGAGGAAGTTTGGTTCTCCAGTGCAGGTTTATGAAATTTGCATATACCAGAGCTTGAAAAAACTCAAGGCTACTCTAATGAAGTAGGATGAATACCCATAAAATGCTATACTATGGTCGACGCTAGATGACCCAAATATGGCTCTAGTTGTGGCTTAAAAGCCACCTCGAGCACCAAATTAGAATGATCCTTAATCGTTTGCACGGACCTAAAAGTACGAATGTCCCAAAGTTTAACTGTACTATCGCTCGAGCTCGTCGCCAAAGTTGTACCATCTCTGGCAACGTCAACACTGTTAATGAAGTTTCCATGTCCGGACATCGTCATTACTAATGTCCTTTCGATATGATCCCGAAAGCTACGATATCCAGAGGTGATATGAATTTGGAAGTTTCCAAATTCATAGATGATATGAATCTAGAAGTTGTCATATTTGAAGAGTAGTGATATGTCATGAAATCGACAACTGTCAATTATGAACATAACGTATCTAAACTTTATGGCGTAATTTTGTGCAAAAAAAAGGAAAAAAAAAACTTTAGACGCAAGTTTTCAGATTTTATTTATTGGCTTGATCTAGAAATTTTGTGCAAAAACTGAAAAAAAACAAGAAAAAACAAAAAAAACAAGAAAAAAGAAAAAAAAAGAAGAGAAAAAATTCTGCTTGTTCTACTCTTGACGCAAGTTTCCGCTTAATTATGATTCATTATGATAGGTTTTCTAACGGGATTCGTATATTTTTTTGTCAACATTATACATGTAAACAAGGGCATCCTCGCTACATGCGAACAATATGCGAGGATTTGTCGGTGAGAACACCAATGATGCACTTCGACATATGCGAACAGTAAGATAGTGAAGAAAATGTCTAGCCTCCAGATCCAATACACCAAATGATCCGTCTTCACATGCACAAGCTATTCTCCTGCCATCTAGACTCCATGCAATACAAGAGATGCCCAATTCATCATATGCCACAACTAGTGGAACAAAAATGGTTGTCATGAGTTCCCAAGAAGTGGTATTCGTCAGTTTAACAGTATTATATCATCACCAACCACAAGAATTGTGCCTTGTACTTGAACGAAATAATGAAAACATTAATTATTTCAGACAATAGATTAACAAAATAGCAGTACTTATACATAGACATAAACGTCCTATTTAATGAAATTAACGACAAAACTTATATTAAGAACATATCAAAGATACTAATAATGATATGCATTATACTACTTTTCTGTTTTATTCATGCTAATGGAAGAATATTGAAGATGCATTTGCTGGTTTGAACAAAGGCTTTAGAAAATATTGAAGTATCGACTCACATGGAAGTTAAGAAAATAGGATTTTCGCGAGGGTAATAACAAAAACATGTCAAGTGACAATAAGAGATTAGGAATTGAAAATCCAACCAAATTTATGATATTTAACAAACTAGCGGTGATGAATGCTAAGAATCATAAATAAATGCATTTAATATAAAAGAAACTATTAAATATTTTTCCCAAGATCAACCACACATGCATCACATTTGCCCACAACCAAAAATAAGAAACTATCGATAGGCCCAAACAAGACCACAAAGATTATCATTGCTACTACGAAGCACACTCATCATAAAACTGACCCTTTCCTTGTAAATATGATTCTTTTATGTTAAGATATTTGGATTTAAAACATACAAGAGCTCGTAACAAAACTAAGTAACACGTTTCATTATAATTCATATCTTGAGCTCTCTTTCTTATCAAGAAAGCTATACTCTCTTTTATTCATCTTTCCTCGTCTAATTCCTCTTGCATATTTGCTACAGAATCTCCTTTCTCCCTTTGAAAAAAGTGAAACATGAATTTCCACTTAAATTGACAAGCAAGTAGTTAGCAATTAAGTTTCTGGCCCAAGATCAAGCAGGTTAGTGAGAATAGAAGACCTAACCTACTCATAGCTCTTTGCGCAGATCGCTATCTTTCTATCTCACTTTTTTGTGTGTACTAATTATGTTAATGACATTATTTATATTACCAGTTATTGGATCACTAGGGATTAAACTTGGAGGGTCATTGCAAGATTAAATCATTTATGGAGCGGAGAAGCATGCTAGAAAATGCACTGATTTAATCAGAAATAACAGTGGTGCAATAGAGTCAGCTCTGTAGGATCTAGATGGCACCAAGAGGGGGGGTGAATTGGTGTATTAAAAACTTTTGTTCTTCTTAAGTTAACCTAGATGTGTTGTGTTTAGCGGAAGCATGCATACTGCATCGGTCGTCCGTTGCCTTCAGCATCCTGGACA
>LTAE01001491.1:30397-43070 GCA_001647135.1 Pontederia paniculata | reverse complement strand
TTATTATTATTATTATTATTATTATTATTATTATTATTATTATTATTATTATTATTATTATTATTATTATTATTATTATTATTATATTATTATATTATTATTATTACTTATAGTTTTATATCATTAGTTTACTGAAATATCCATATGAAGTTAATGTCATCTCCTAGTGCACTTGCTAGCATTTCGATTTGCCTGTGTCAGCATTTTTTCGCATCATATTTGTAAAGACTAGCCTATTGATGAATGATTCATGTGGTATTTTCAGAAAATGAGTCATCATGAAAGAAGTCATGAAAAGGCGACCATGAAGGGTCAGACCATAGAAGATATGAAAGGGAAGGATCTAACAATAGGAGACTTGAACGAGAAAGGTCAAGTCATCATGAAGAAAGTTATTTCAAGGATGCGATTTCTATGTTGGCAAAGGTCATGGACCGGAGGTCAAGTGAGTCAAGCACTTTTGAAAAGTTTATGAGGACCCACCCTCCGATATTCGTTGGGGAAAGGGACCTCGACAAGGCCGAATCGTGGCTAAGGGCGATGAATGATAAGTTCCAATTGATTCATTGCTCGGAGAGGCACAAGGTGAACTTTGCTACCCATCAAATGACGGATCAAGCCAAGTACTGGTGAGACTCAATGATGAGGACGAAGTTTAATGGAAAAGATAAAGTTTCATGGGAAGAGTTCACGAAGGCGTTTGAAGATCATTACTATCCTCAACATGTCAAGGAAAAGAAGCAAATGAAATTTCTGAAACTTGAACGAGGAAGTTTGACATTAGAGGAGTATATCAATCAATACTTACGCCTTGAAAAATATAGCCCACTCGAGAAGACTGAAAGAGCAAGGGCCAACAAGTTCATCGAAGGCTTGAACCCTGGATTGAAGATGAAAGTTTTATGTGGTCATGTGAGCACCTTGGAGGAAGCTATAGAACGAGCCTCTATTATTGAAAGGGCGTATGAGAACCAAAGGCGGGACATGAAGGATAACGAACCGCAAAAGCCCAAAGGCCATGACAAAGGCAAATGGATGAAGAAATTATTCAGGCCACCAAGAAAGGACGAACCCAAGAGAGGAAGTGGGAACAACCCAATATGTCCACATTGTAGGCATTATTCAACGGGAGAATGTCGCATGAAGAGTGGAGCATGTCTCCAATGCGGAAAACAAGGACACTATGTTAGGGATTATCCCGAGAAGAGAGAGGTATATTGCGACAAAGGAAAGAGAAAAGTAGATGAGGCACCATAAAAAGTGGCGGGAAGAGTCTATACAATGAGGGCCGATGAAGCTCGCCACTCAAATGAAGTGATACAAGGTACGATTTTAATAGCTGACCATCATGCTAATGTACTATTTAACTCGGGCGCAACACATTCCTTTATTTCATATATTTTTGCAAGAATGCTAAGGGTCAAAATATAAATGTTTCAATGTGAATTAGAGATTCTAACGCCAATAAGTACTCAGATTATGTCATCTTTAATCAATGTTTAACGTCATCCGTTGATTCGTACTTGTGTCACGATTTTATATGTCCTTGCTGATTTTATTTCATATTGTTCTAAATTCCTTAGTTCTTTTGACCAGATTTGTCAAAGGTCAAGTCAAGGTTAATTGTCCCGTAGCGTCCCGGAGACCGGTCTGAGCACGTGGTGAATATCGATTCGTCCGCGTGGCGGAGCGCGTTTTCGGGGCGTTACAAAATCACTTTTGAACTTGAGTAGCCAGCTATTAACAAAACGATTTTTGAGTATTGAGTATTTAGCACCTGACTGATATAGTTCGAAACAAAAAGGATAAAAGTTTAACCTTCTTGATGACTTCAAATTTCGACACTTAGGCCCTGTTTGGTATGAGAATAAGAAAAGTGGAAATTAGTAGGAATATTTCTTTTTTATTCTTGTAAGAAGAATAGAAGTGAAATATTCTAATGAGATATTCTTGAGGTGTGTTTGGTTGATTAGTTACTATTCCAATAATATTATTAAATATAAACCTTACTATATATATATATATTATTAAACATGATTAAATATTTATTTATATTATTAATTTTAATTAATCAATATATTTTAATTATCGAGTTAAGTAATTATAAATAACTATTAGTGCTAATTTCAACAATACAAATAAACATGTTTAGAATAATATATAATTAGTCTTCATTTTAATTTTAATAAAAAATTAAATACTAAAATATTATAAATTAACTACTAATTAATCATAATATTATATCAATTATAATATTATATTATTAATATTTTAAATATAATTAGTTATTTATTGACATTATTAATTATAAAAAAATAAGTAACATAACTCTAATTATTGGGTTAAATAATGATAAATAATATTAATGCAAATTAATATGTTTATATTAACATTAATCTTTATTTTATTATTCATAAAATATTAGCTACTAAATAATTATTATATTAAATAACTAATTTTATAATGACTAGCTAATTAACATATCACATTATTCTATTTTCAATAATATATATTATTATTATCAAAACAATTGTGTATTTATTAAGATAAAATAATTTAATAAAATAAGTTTAAAGAAAAAAAAAGGAACAAACAAATTGTTCTTGCCAATTAGCAAGAACAATTTGTTCTTCAATTTGTAATAAAAAAGAGTGGTTTCATGTAAATACACCTTGTTCTTGTACCAAACAGGATCTTAAACTCCTATTCCAAGATTCAACCCGTAAATCAATTAACTAACTATAACAAAGTAGACTAATAGAAAAATAAAGCAGACATTGGTTGTTAGTAGATTCAATGGTCGAAGAGAAAAGTGTTCTGAGGCAAATCAACAGGGTCGATATAAAAATGATCGACATATAAATTAGCCAAATGAATCGATGAAGGAACTAATTGTTATGACATTTTGTTCAAATTTTATGCCTAATTGCGTGTAACAAATCTGAATTTGATGAAGTGTGGCGTGCATAACCATTTCGTATATGATTTTCTGACCAATGATTCCCTACTAAATATTTAAGCTGAATATGTGTTCTCGATGAAAATAAGCTCATTTTTTAACTAAGTAAATGTAAAAAATAAGTATTATATATTTTCGAAACTAATCCTGTTTTTCTTATCGCGATAATTGTTACATGGCAATTTCTTTTCCTTTTTATGGAGCAGTGGACAATTCTTAATTTACATTAAATATGTATGTGGCGAATGTGAGCCACATTTGTTTGTTTTACCCTACTTGATTTTTACTTATGTATTACATCCTTCATAATAAATAAAAGACTGGATTTATCATGATTGAATTGGACCTAATTTTACCGCTCTTTTGATATTTGAGAAATATTGTACTTATCAACGAAACTCACTAATAGGCATATGACAATTAAAATAAAGCGGTACTTGAATTGATCTTGTTAAGTTGTCAAATGATAAGATGTATGTTACTTGAATTAATTTTGTTCAATGAAAGATATTTCCTAATTAAGTAAAGAACACTATGTTACTTATCTTTCAATTATAGAATAATAAATCTTCTGTGATATTAGATTTTTTCTCTTCTAAATATTTTTTTCTCTCATAAATTTATCATCATAAATTCAGTATCATACGATTGAGGAGGTAAATAATATAATACTCCCTACGTAACTATGGAGCACTTCTATTTTCTCATAAGATATTTGATAGAATTTGGACGGAACTCCATCTCTAAAATTCAAATATTGTCATGATACAATGCTAATTAACATAGTTTTTAACATAAAATTCAAATATTGTCATGATACAATGCTAATTATATTGTTTGATAAATATAATTTTATGTTTTTAGTTCTCGGTTCATCCAAAGCTCATAGAACTTAATTTTTTTAGCTCGGCTTCATATTGAATATTGTCATGATACAATGCTAATTAACACCTCGGGGGTATTGGATCAATTTACTATATGGTGCACAAAATGATTCATTTATATGAAAATATATTATATCATATTTAATTAGGTATTTATTACCGAATTCTCATACAAATACTAAATAATTACAAAATTATCGTACTCATCTTTAGTTAAGATTATTTGAGAATGCTCTGCTATTAAAACTATTAACGTACGATTAATTCAATAGTTAATTTTTTTTTTCTTGTAAATTTTGAACTCTGTATCGTATCTACTATTCAATATGTACATAACGCCTCGTGCTTCTTTTTCCTGGGTAATTACTAATTATAACGTCTCAAGCGTTATATCCGAAAGTTTTATATGGGAAGCGCCATGACGTCATCGTGATATATAGCTGGCATTGTAGCGTCGAAAAATAAGTAGCCACTGATAGCGATCCGTGTGCCTTCAAGTAACGAAATCTTCACGGTCCATTTTGTTATAATCGGACGCTCCACCTTGCAGAATCCTTCTATAAGAGCCCGCCACATCCTCCTCCGTCCGTCTAAATTAAATCCGCGTCACTTCCGCTCTCAAATCTTCGTTGAGCTCGTCGCCGGCGATCGGAATCCTAATCCCAAGAATTCTCAGACGAGATGGCCCGCACGAAGCAGACGGCGAGGAAGTCGACAGGCGGCAAGGCGCCGAGGAAGCAACTAGCGACGAAGGCCGCCCGCAAGTCCGCGCCGGCGACCGGCGGCGTGAAGAAGCCCCACCGCTTCCGCCCCGGCACCGTCGCATTGCGTGAGATCCGCAAGTACCAGAAGAGCACGGAGTTGCTCATCCGAAAGCTCCCCTTCCAGCGTTTGGTCCGCGAGATCGCCCAGGACTTCAAGACCGACCTCCGCTTCCAGAGCTCCGCCGTCGCCGCGCTTCAGGAGGCCGCCGAGGCCTATCTCGTCGGCCTCTTCGAGGACACCAACCTCTGCGCCATTCACGCCAAGAGGGTCACCATCATGCCCAAGGACATCCAGCTCGCCCGCCGGATCCGCGGTGAGAGGGCGTAGACCATGCCGCACGATGGCCGCCGCTTCGAGCGTTTTGGCTTCTTAAGATTTAGATCTGACTTGTTCATGTCTTGTAGAAGGAAGTGCTTCTAATGGAGTGTTTCATATGTAAAATGTTGGTATTTCGTGGAATGTTTAAAAGTTGTGACTTTTATGCTGAAAGAACGAACGATTAATTTAATTTTATATGAAATTATTCATGAACACTAAAAAGAAACTCCATTTTGATATTAATTTAATTTTATATAAAATTATCTTCTTTTGATATTATTCGTATTAACACTTCATTAGCTTAAGGTGAGCAAAGCAAAGCTACTTGGTCCATGATTTCTTAGCCGACTTAATATATGCTTCATCATTACTTTCTTTTCTCTAGAATGATATATATATATATATATATATATATACACATATATATATACACATATATTTATGAATATATGTATATGTATTGTTAATGAAAATATAACAATTTAATAAATTTATAGTGATAGTTTTTTTTCTTTTTCAATTAAAAGGAAAGAAATATTTTGAATGTAGACATTGTCATTTTGACATTAAATTTACAATAAATAAATAGTAAAATAAATTATGAATTTATATATATGTTTATTTGTTATAATGGCTAGAGTGTCAAATAATTTATTAGACAAGGATTTAAGTCTCATCACCGACATAATTATACATTAATTTTTTTACGCTTGGAATTGGACTAATTTAACTTGAGTTTGATCGGTCCAACTCAAATTTTGACCGATCCAAAATAGCTCAAAAGATAATTCGAATTTCATTTGACTCCTGTTGGACCAATCTGGTCCGGATTTATAACCCTGGATTATTGATAGAATGAGTTTATGGGTTACGTTCTCTATTTTTTAATCTATAATCATCACTCAACCATGAATTGATAATTTTCTACCTATGATCACCATTGAAAATGGAGAATACATTTATAACATGTAACATAAAAAATTTCAAACATAGACCACATTCCTTAGACACAGTCCGCATTGCTTACTAGATCGACCCTGTTCGTCTAACTAAAAATGATGCGAATGTAAAACCCAAACTTAGGATGGGTTGTGTCATCCTGAACTTGATTCATATTCTATCAAACATTGATTAAAACATGTATTTTATAGTGCAAAACAGACCACGTTGTGTTCAACTAGGTGTTCTTTCACGGAAGGAGGCTAGTTGTCCTTAAATGATTACTTAGCTCAATCGATAATAACATTAAAATTTATTAATAATTGTGATTAAACCACGTACAAGTTGGCCAAAAGCCTTGAAGGAAAAGAGCGCACATTCTTTTCCAATCTCAATCAATAAGTGCAATTATTACATAACCAACTGAATATATCTTTGCTGCATGAATAAGTTAAGTTCTTATGTTAATTTAGATAGATATTATGATTTCAAATATACCTTTTCTATAATAAACTAAGGGATTTTGTTGAGATTATTAATTTTTTTTTTGTGAAAACATGAATATTAAGTATATGACTCGAAGAGTCCAAATACAAAATAACAAAAAATTATGAGACAAATGTGTCCAATATATAGTTGCTTATTACTTCATTGTCCAAAATATAATTTTGATTGTCAAATATGAAATATACAATTGCGATTTTTTATTAAAATTATTTATATAAAAATATATTATTTTTATATTTATAATTCATATAAGAATAATTATAATAATGAACCATAATAGTAGATTTTAATTTGATGTTAAAAATATGTTTTCTTGATGCCTACATCAAATTAGCTTATTATTTAAACAATTATATTGGGCCCCCAAAAGATGGGCCCCAGCTTACATACCAACTCCCTCACTCTTTTGTCTCAACAGAAGAGAATGGTCGGTGGCCTTCTCTCAGATATTCCATGGGAAAAAAAAGAAGAAAAAAAAAGGGATAATTTTTTACACAATTTTGCACCAAGAACCCTGATTTTGGAGTAGGGCATCCCCTCAATCGATCAAAGGTTCGATCTTTTGGATCCACATAAGTCAGCTTTTGTTCATTTCTGTTGATCTATCGGGTCCTCTTGTAGTTTAAGTGTTGGCACAGTGATTTTGGAACAACCATAGGTTCTATCTTTTTGGCGCCTGCTAAGCAGATTTGGTTGTAAGAATCCAAGGGCATTGTTACTTTTCTGCATAAAGTTTGGATCTTTACTGTTCTTTTCTGAGTTTAGTGTGCTCACGGGTTTGATCCTTGCTTCTTGCCGGACGCATTTTGCTTAGTATTATGAAATAGATCAGTGGGGTATTGGAACAAAGGTGCGGATATGTTCCTCATAAGCTCTTCTGATTTCGAAAATTGAAGTTTGCAAGAAAGAGTTGCTGATAAAGAATTTTGCTGGATATGGAAGGGAATTTGCCTGCTGGAAGTATGATTCCGCGAGCTTCTTATGGTGCAGTAGAGATGCAGGGGGACATGCACATGCATCACCAGCACCAGTCACATGCATCCTTTCATCTGCAGCAGCAGTTGAACCACTGTCAACAGCCAGGATCGAAATTTCTGATGCCGATGAATGACAACGTCCTCTCATTAGACAATCACACGCATGACTCTGTTTCCCCTGCAGGGGCCTTCATTGATTGCTGTAAGGGGAAGAAGCTTGGGAAGACTTGCACAAGCGATGATGATGACCTGAACTTTACTGAGGATGCAACTGATCAGCAGAATGAGTCTGGCAAAGGAAAAAATGATTGTCCCTGGAAACGGATGAAGTGGACTAGTGTAATGGTTAAGCTTCTGATAACTGCTGTGTCTTATGTAGGAGAAGATTTAGCTTCTGAGTGTAGCAATGGTGGGAGGAGGAAATATGCAATTTTGCAGAAAAAAGGCAAGTGGAAGGCTATATCTAAAGTAATGACTGAAAGGGGATGTTTTGTCTCACCTCAACAGTGTGAGGACAAGTTCAATGATCTTAACAAGAGATACAAGAGGCTTACAGATATCCTAGGCAGGGGTACATCTTGTAAGGTTGTAGAGAATCCTGCACTTTTGGACCGTATGAACATCTCTGAAAAGTTGAAGGATGCCGCAAGAAAGATATTGAATTCAAAGCATCTATTCTATTCTATGATGTGCTCATATCATAATGGCAATAGGTTTAGCTTACCTTCTGATCCAGCCTTACAGCATGCTTTGCAATTAGAACTGAGAAATGAAGAGGACCGAGGTACAAGAAGGGACTCACATGAAGATGATGAAGATGTACCAAATGCAGATACGGATGAAGATGATGTTGAGGAGCTGAACACACTGCATGGTGATATGAGACCTTCGTGTAAAAGAATGAAATATGGGGAAGGCAATGAAAAAGTTGGTTTTAAAAGTACTTTAGACATGACAGAGTGCACTGGAGATCTCCAACATAACATTATGCCTTTGGATATGAACCAAACATTTGCAGATTCTAGACCTACACTGACATGTGAGGATCCACTTACTTCTCATTCAACTCATCTAGAAGAAAAACGATTGCATATCCAAGCTCAGATGCTGGAACTTGAAAAACAACGTTTGAGGTGGCGGTGTTTTAGTCAAAGGAAAGACCAGGAGCTGAATAAGATGAGAATGGAGAATGAAAAGTTGAGGCTTGAAAATGAATATTTGTCGTTGAAACTAAAGCAGAAAGAATCAGAAATCGGTCTGTATCTAAACAGAAATGCATGATTAGTCGGTGATTGATATCGAGGCATATTACCTTCTAATCTCCTCTCTAGAGAATGTCCACTGAAATTCAGTCTTGAGGCCTCTCTGAACAGCTTACCACTAGAAAAAGCGCCTTATGATACACTAAGAAGAGTTTGTTTACAGTGTTTCTTCACGGGTCAAAATGTACTTAGGGAGGAGGGTAGTCTTTAATAGATATAACTGATTAACCTCTTCCAAAGTAAAGAAAGAATTACCCTTTAGTTTCATTATTTTATTTGCTCCATTTTCCTCATTCACCGAATTAATCATTTATAAATTTTGTCTGCATTTCATTTTTGCAGGTATTCAAAGTTATATCTATTTCTCTTCTATATTTGAGTTGTGAAAGTTGTAATTGTTTTTTAGTTTAAGTTTTTATCTCTTTCATTTGAGGATTTAATTTCTCTCTGAATGCAAGTGATGATACAATTACTCTTGCTGTATTTATTGAATGTTTGTGATGATATACAATAAATACTATTTTTTAGAGGGTAATAAGCTATAAAGAAAATTCCCTAAGGACCGAGCCATTTTTCTTTGATCTAAGTTGCATTGTTCGACTGATAATTTCTCCTCAGTCATAGGATTCCTTGTCCTCTACTTTCTTGATTTTTAGTTTTTCTTTTGCAGATTCGGATTTCATGTTTTAAGCAGTCTCTTGGTAGTTGCTATCTTACACTTCATGTGTATTATTGAGATTCCTTATCGTAAAGGTGTATATTATTTGTTTATTTGTATTTTTGTGACTTTCTTTTACATTATGATTAAAGACCGTTCTTACAATTATTGTTTACCTACATGCAGTTACATTTTTAATTCGGAATGATAAATCATGCTTCCACATATCTTTGCTGCAGAAGAAAATTAATACGAATAAATAACTTGCAATTAATTGCAAGTCATCCCTTACTTAATGTTAAAGAGCGTTTTCCTTTTTTGTTTCTGCCATTAGTTTTACTCAAGTTGTTGCAGATAAATTTCAGGATATACATGCACATTTTGCATTTTATTATAATTTGTGTCCTTGTGCAGAGGTTGACGCAGCCAGTGCAAGTACATATGAAATGGCACTTTAATGGAACATTGTTGTCCTTCTTGTCCTGTTAATATCAATGCAATGTTCACAATTTCCCCTTTTTTTGTTAAGCTTCCTTTTTATATGCAAACTTTGGTGATTCACATGAGAAGTTTCTGTATC
Organism: Pontederia paniculata; assembly: GCA_001647135.1. Classification (NCBI taxonomy): domain Eukaryota; kingdom Viridiplantae; phylum Streptophyta; class Magnoliopsida; order Commelinales; family Pontederiaceae; genus Pontederia; species Pontederia paniculata. The sequence continues at coordinate 33,221 of LTAE01001491.1, read as the reverse complement.
TTCTTATCTCTTTTCTGTAGTGATGATGTTTTCATATTTTCTATATGCTTTTGAGTGACAGACTTCACTCCTTGTCAACATTGGACAAAGCATATGACTTGCATTTTATTTTAGTTCCTTTGCAATTATTAAATCTGCAGCTGCATACAACAGACAAGGCTGTGCTCTAGTAGAAAACTTACAAATCATGCATGGGTGTTGTTTCCATTAGAACTTTTAAGACTTCATTCTTCAAAGTTAATCTACAGACTCTTGTATGATGCCCCCTTCGACAAAACATTGTGCATGCCAAAGCAGGTATGCCTTTAATATGTATAACTTTTAATATATTTAAGCAGCAAAATGGCACATTTGATATGGTTCATGATTCAAGTCTCATCCAAGAGAAACTTTTGACATTGTTGTTTTACTGGTACACTCAGAGTAACAACTTATGCAATTTGTTATTAACTGGAGAAAAAAAAATAGAAAACAAAAGATGATTGTTTTGTATACAAGAGTAGCCTGCCTCAACCTAATCATGCTTCCATTTGGTGATATGAATGAATCATTCAATTGAGTCATGGTGGAAAAGAACATAGATGTGCACTTGTCATATTTTGGGCACCATCATAGGGTGCTAAGTAGTTTGGAAGAGATTTTGGGCTTTACCATTACAGACACATATATGAAACAGCTACTCTTGTCATATTTGCTTAATAAGTGCTTTGCTTTTCTTTCCCTTATCAACCTCAACATCTTGATCTGCAGGACTCTGGTTCTCTTCATGAAGGTTTAGCTAAGTCAGTTGCATTGCACTTCAATGCTTCCAGATACGACAGCACCAGCACCAGCATTTATATTGTTTCAGACTGCACTGCAGGCTTTTAAGTCTGTGCATGTTTGCTGCAAGAAGTTTGTCTGTGACAGCCTCCTGTTGGTTGCCCAAAAACTACTAATTACCATTGCTTTCTTGGTTGTTGTCTCAAACAAGAGTTGCAAGTGATCAAAAAGCATAGGAAAGTGAAACAACCTGGTCATGCATTGTTTCATAATTTATTTGCACTGAATTCTTCATTCTTCACTTCTAGGGATTCGATTGAAAGTGTCAAGTTGATTATGTGATCAAAATCTTGCAGCGCCAAAGGAGGAGAACCAACAAAATAAATCAAAAATATAAATCTGTGGAAAAAATATTATTATCTTGTACTAAGCCTTATTTTCAATTACCTCATTTGAATGGTAGCTTATTGTCCATTTCAACAGAGGCTCTGCTTGTTTGTGTTGCTAAAACGATTAAATTCCTCAATTTTTTTGTTTGATAATCATAAACTAATTGCTAAAAGTATGCTAAACAATCAAGAAAATAACTTAGCATTTTCTTTTCATTAATTCATCATTCTTATATTCTCAAAATAAAATTTTCCTACATTTAAAATTATATATCAAACACAAGAAAATAAATTATTTTTTTACAATTTATTTTTCTTAACAATTTATTTTCTTCAAAATAAACTCAACCTAAATTAGTCATTTATCTTAAACTATCAAAATTTTCTATATATCCTACCATTAGATTTTCTATTATCTTTTCCTTTTTTATATTATCCAATTACAGTTTAACCTTGTATTAGTATTTGAATAAAAAAAACTAAGAAAGCTATAGTTTGGACATATAAAAAGTAAAAGAAAAAAATTATCATTTTATTTTTATTTTTCTTTCTAAATAATAATGATAAATACAAATGCAAATTAGACAAAAATAAAAGAAAGGTTGATGGTTAGGTAAAGTGAAAATGTTTTAATAATTGGAAGAAAAAGTAAAGAATAGTTATCTAGTTTAGGGAATAAAAGAAAAATAGACATAGTTCGAATGAGGTAAATGTAAACAATTCTTTAGTAGTAGGAGAATAAAACTTGGAATTTCTTGATGCAATATTGACCATACTAACAACGTTATTCTCACATCATTTCGATCTAGAAGGTCACATTATACTCATCCTCCTGATTCGTGGATTGCTGACTCACTTTTGCTCATGTCAGTCTTCCAGATGCATTCACAAGTTAAGGTCAGGGAGCCTCCATCATGCAAGCAATCCAAGCTCCAATTATTAATGCCAGAATAAATAAATACCCTAAAAAACAAATTAATTTTTTAAAATACTGACCTTCTTGGGATGCTTAAATTAAAGCATGTCTCGAGTTGCTTATATTTATTTAACTCTGATATTTAAAAGTTGATTAGGCTCTGAGTAATATGGAGCATTAAAAATGAAACATTGACTCATTCATGGATGTGTTTGTCCCGGTCTCCACAAGAACATGACACCAACAAAGGACTACAAGAAGTAGTCCACTTCAACCCTTCTGCTTGACCAATTGGCAAGTCCAAGTTTCTGGAATATATTAATCTTGGATTTATTACAGAGAACACTGCATTGCATATAAAATATTAAAGCAAAAAAATATAATAATAAAGCTTTGATCCATTCTTTGTCTTCCAAACATCAATTTGGCAGGTTTTTTTTTTTTAAAATTATCTTATGCACTATAAATTCCTAGAGTGGGTCATGCTGATATGTGAACGTAGATCCACAAGCACATTAATTCGTGCAATTATTTTAACTTGGGCTCTCGACATTTATTGGTTGACAGTTGACACTCTGATGAGATGTCGTTAAGTGCTTGGGTGACAATTTATTATTGGTGGCACGTCAAACATCATGGAAAAAAAATATTGAAGAAAACAATCATTTTGATAATATCATCTGCTTCTATCATGATAAGGTACATTTATATATATTAGAGAGAGAGAGAGAGAGAGAGAGAGAGAGAGAGAGAGAGA
>LTAE01001491.1:0-30295 GCA_001647135.1 Pontederia paniculata | reverse complement strand
GAGAGAGAGAGAGAGAGAGAGAGAGAGAGAGAGATTTATCCATGTTAATTTAACTAAAATCAAAAGGCAAGTGTCGGTTAGTACCTGATCCAATTAAGATGTGGTCAGGACATGTGACTACCAAACATAGAGATGACTAAGTTATCTTTGGACTATATAGTCCGTATTCTTCATTCTTTTTTTTTTAAATTGAACTTTTTTCCCTGAAATGGGACTCTCAACTTTTTTATTTGAAGAGTTCGTCCATTTCGATGCCCGCAATGGCATAATTCATCCCCCCTTGACCTAAATTAACTCGTGACCAAGACCTTGTTCGAGGACAATTTTTTTAGTGAAGCGCCATTGAATGTAGTCAAAATTACATTATTTTATGGAGCGGTTTAGTCAATGTTACTACTTTCATTGCAATGTTGATGAATGAATGATCCATTTTTTTTATCAACAACCAAATGTGCTGAAGAATCTCATTGTTTGTTCATGTGAAATATGACTTAGTCACCGTGTAACTAAAGTTGTACTTTGAATTAGTAGAATGAATCAAATTAGGGGCGAAGCTAGACTTTGCACAAATTTTCATATATTCAAATAGATACTTTAATTACATTGTTCAATGATTGTATTTATTCTTTGTAATAAACTAAGAGACGCTAAATTGACCCTCACTTTTAATATAAAAATAGGAAAATCAACAACAAGAAAACACATTTCAAAATACAAAAAAAAGAATTGCGACACTCATAATCGAATATGAAATAACAAAATCTAATGCTTCAACATGAAGAAATATGGATATATTGTCGCAAGGAATATTATATTTTTTTTCTTAAATACTTATTTAATTATATTATTAATTAAAAAAATGCAAGGAAAATATATGAAATCAAACACTAAGTACAAATATATTGTTGATAATGCCTTGAATATGATATTGACCCAGTGAAAACTCATATGATCCATGCGCATCACAGTCGTTCGAATGATTGGGACAGCGAAGTGCCCCGTTCTAAACAACCTCAGGAATTATGTTTTCTATTTTGTATTGAAAGTATATAAAAAAATTTTAGAGTTTGAATTATTCTGCATCTTGTATCATCTACTATCTTTTCACATCAAAAAAAGAACTTTAGTTGTCGCCCGATAACGTTACTCAACTAAAGATGAACCTTGTAAATCCATGTGTCTTATGTGCGTGATTTCTTTCTCTCTCGTCTATTTCTCGTAGCATATATAATATGATATAGATAAATGTTATTTATAGCAAAATAATAATATGTACTATTTCGGTAATGGTTAGTTAAAAACAGAAAAGTGTAACCTTGAAAATATATAAGTAGTGAATAAAAAGAATATATTAGTTAACTAAAAGTTAAATCTAACACAAATAAATTATATTTTATGAAATAGATAAATAAGAAAATTAAAAAGAAAACAAAGTAAGCTAACATTAGAATTTAAATATGAAAGGCAAGAGAGTGGAACCGGTGATGACAACCCTCAGAGCAAATATTCACACATGATTTTTGGTACTAGTTAAATATTTGTTCATTTTCAGGGGTGTTCAGCACACCCTTGGGTCAAAAAGAAGTTACTTTTGATTTATTTATAATAAAGATATATGAGTGTGTAACACTATTTTGAGTATATGTAAAAGTTTAAAACTATAATTATTTTAAATTAGAAAAGTAAATTTTGTTATTTGTTCTCAAAATTAATCTTTGAGTGCAAGATCATTTCTCTCAAAAAAATAACAAACCCTAGAAAGTAGTTAAACGAAAACAAAAGTCAGGAGTGGCTTGAACTCCTATAAAATGGATGAAAGGATCAAATTAATGTTTCTATGACGTACCAAGGTTAATCCGAAGAAACTTTAAAACAAAAAATATAAGCACAAAGAAAATAGAGAAAAGCTGATGTGTCTAGTCAAAGCTTAATAATATGAAAAAAGTATAAAATTAATAAATTATATTTTTTTCCATTGAAAATTGATATGTTTTGTTCTCAATTACTTGATGCAAACTGCAAAGCAATAAAGGGTAAAAAATTTTTACCAAAGAAAGTTGGCTCAAATATTTATCCAGAAAAGAATATACTAATTTTCATTATATATATAAAGAGCCATTGGAGAGGGGTATTCTCGTCAAGACGCCGTCGACCGTGTCACGGTCCATTTGTCGCCAAGGACGCGTGGCACACGTAACACCAAGCTCCCCTCCGACCCAAGTCAACAGTCAATAGGGGGAGCGAGATGACGTGGGCCCATCAGAATGGGACAAATCTGACGCCGCCACGTCGTTATAAAAATCCTCCATTTACATCGCCTCTCGAGAGCCCCAACCAACAGCACCACCATTTGGGTTTTCGCTTCGCTTCTCGATTCGCCGGTGGTTTGCAGTAGACAACTCACGCCGACGCGACAAATGCCCGCGACCACGTACCGGGGATCGACGGCGCCCCTCGCCGCCGCAGGTCGCTCCTTCCTCAGCTTCCGCCTGGACCAAGTCCACGCCATGGAAGCCCACGACTCCGGCATCGGCGGCGTCGAGCAGCAGCAGCTCGAGGACTTCCAACGCCGAGTGGCCGACCTCTTCCACGGCCTCGCCTCAGGCGGTGGAGAGGTGCTGTCAATTTCCTGGATCCGTCAGCTGCTCGACGTGTTCATCGTGTGCCTGGAGGAGTTCCGGGCGGTCCTCTTCAACCGCAGCGACCTCGTGGCGCAGCCGCCTCTTAATCGCATGGTGGCTGAATTCTTTGAGCGCGGCGTCAAGGCGCTCGACGTCTGCAACGCCGTCCGCGACGGGGTCAGTCAGGTCCGCCGGTGGCGCGAGCACCTGGAGATCGTCCTCCTAGCCCTGGGCCCCAGCCGCCGGGGAGGCTCCGCAGTCCCAGGTGAAGGGCAGGTACGCCGGGCCGAGAAGGCGCTCACCGATCTAACCATCCTCATGCTCGATGAGAAGGACGCCGCCGGCTCCTCGGCGATCGCCCAGCGCAACTGCTCCTTCGGCCGCTGTACACCATGAGCTCCGTGCTCTCGTTCGTGATGTGGGCGCTCGTGGCCGCCATCCCCTGCCAGGACCGGGGGCTCCAGGTGCACCTCTCTCTTCCCCGCAGCTTCCCGTGGGCGGCCCCGATCATGTCGCTCCAGGAGCGGATCCTGGAGGAGTCCAAGAGGAAGGACAGGAGGAACTCCAGCGGGCTGCTGACGGAGATCCACCAAACGCAGCGGTGCGTGCGCCGCCTGTCGGAGCTCCTGTGCGCCGCCGAGCTGCCAGTGGCGGATGAGAAGGAGATGGAGATGAGACGGGAGCTGGAGGAGTTGGCTCAGGTCTACGAGGCCATGCAGGAAGGGCTTGATCCGCTGGAGCGCCAGGTCCGGGAGGTGTTCCTACGCATCGCAAGAAGCCGCACAGAGGGCCTCGACTGCCTGCCATCTTAATGCTGCAGTGAGGCCCTGACGGGCACTCTGGTGAATGTGGAAATAATGCCGTATTTTCTTTCATGTATATTATTAACAATTGATAGTGTGCAGTTTTGCCAAGGTAACTGGAACTGTCCGGGCATTAGGCTTTCTTGAAAATTTTATGTTGCCCCCTCTCTGCAATGCTTTTCCAGTAAAATTTTTCTTCTGATTCAATTTTGGAACTCCCAAAGTAATGGCTTACTAGTGTTCTTGGTGGATGAAAGGCCCTGTAAATAGTTGGCCATATTGCTTCATGACTTCTGTATTTAGAATTATATTTTAACATGTATATGATATCTCAAGTTTTCAATCTAGTTATTTGTTCTTCAATGTTCCAGTTAAAATGGTACTTTGCAATGTTCATTTTTTTGGTGACATGTCTGTACCTGATTTTAGTTGGATGTTCTTACACCGGTTAGCAGGAACGCCTATTCTGATGAATAAGAGGATGCCTGTCAGCAATAATATAACTTCTTCTACAGTGCCATTTGGACTGTAATAAAGAATGATGAGGATAATTAGGTCATCAGCAATAAATATAACAAACAAATTGAGACAAAGATGGAAGATTTAACTTACATCTTAGTCCTTGTCCAGACTTCTTAGGGCATCCACAAAGCAGAGGAATACTGTCGGAAATGAACCAGTGTCGGAATTGGCAATCATTACCAACATAACATTTTTTAATCATATCAGCAACAAATGTAAAATATAAGGATCATCGCATAAGAAGTGTTTAATTTTAAGTGGATAGTGAATTACATCCTCAGTTAGAAATCACATGATGAAATTTCAAATATTATATAACTTTAAGATACAAAAGTTCATACTGGAAAAAGAAATCAAAGATATGAGGGAGGAAGCTGAAAGGCGAAAATAGAAAAAAAAGAAACCAATTCACCATTTTAGTTTCACAAAGAAAACGTGATCCATGAGGGATCAACAGCAACAGCCTCCCTGAATATCTTTTTCATTTTCAGATGCAAATAATTAAGCAAAACTGGCAACTTATTCCAGAGAATATCATCAAAAAATACAGGCCCAACACATACAAATAAGCATATTATATAATTCAAAAATAAATTATCACACAGCTTTATTATATAATTCAAAAATCTTCAGCTGAACTAGTATGATTAGACAACAGTAACTAATCAGCATATGCATCCATGAAACATGGAATGAACAGCCCCAACATGTACAAACAAGTGCCGTGCATTCCTCATCTCTAGCCTGAGGATGCATAATCTGCATATGTTAAATTTGCAAAAGAAATCTGCTACTCTGTGTCTATGTTGCTAAGAGATTGAAATGGTGTTAGTACATGGGTGATACATACCAAAAATAAAGTTAAAACTTCAAGGACACATATCAAAGGAAGAATTCTTGGAAGGACCACATAATGAATTTCGCAAAGAGATCTGTTTCAAGGAACTCGATGTGTGCTGCTCTACCAATGATAGTATTCAAGTTTCTTCCTTGTGCAGATGTATCAAAGTTAACATCACAACGTATAAATTCTCGCCTTTCTGATGTTGGTGCACGAATCTGGTCCAAACAATTATTTAACATTTCCATAAAGATCTTCGCCTTCTTTGACTGATCCGAAGAAGACGCTTGACATAATTCAATTCTGGCTGAATGGTAAGGAACATAACCATCCTGGAAAAGAGAACACTTGAGAGTTGAAGCACATTTTTACATCAAGTTGCAAAGCATCCAGCACCAACATAGAAAGCTAAATTGCTAACCACTGCTTGGCAAGAGTAAGCAAATTATTAATCTTACCCACCTTTTTTTCTTTGGCATGAGGCAATTTAATCCTTCAAAGAAAAAAAAAAAGACGAGGAAATCTAAGCAAGATTCGGAGACTTTCAAAGTTAAGGTCAGATTCTTCAGGAATTGGACAAGGAAATGGTAAATGACACGAGAATGATACCAGAAAGAAGAATAACTGACATGTAGATGAAATGCTAGTAAATCCTTCCTAACCACTTACCAACCATATCAGCCGATAAATTTAGACCATAGAGATATGTGATGGCCAATTAGGAATGACAGCTAAGTTGCAAAACTCGAATAAATATTACATTTGTAAAGTGAAAAATGAATAACATTGACAGAAGAGATTGTAGTTGTTAATGATTGAAGGAAATGATTTTGATTTGGACATATTTTCCTTTATATTTTGTTGATAAACTCTCTAAGGATTATATTTGTTGATTAACCTCACATGTAATGAAAAACTTAGTTACAGAATAATCACATTCTTCTTAGCTTACCAATTGCAAAATTCGATATCCTAAAGTTCAAGATAATACCTGCGGTGAGGATAATAAGATAATGTTCTTGAAATGCTTGAGTGTTTTTTGCTGCAAAAAAGGGACGAACAAAATGTGTAAGGCAATAGTTAATCCCAATTATAAACAAAGTATGAGACAAACAGCAACGTTATCCATTAAGGGAACTCTAACTAGCATTATACAGTTTTCATATTAATATGGATGGTATCACTTTGAACAGATTATTTATGATAATATATTATTGTCGGCTAAGGTTTTATCAACTACTAGATTAAAGTTCCAAAATATTAACCCATGGGGCAATGAAAAGGAAAAAGTTCATTCCATTGTCGTCTCCATTACATGCAAACCTTTTGTGCTTGCATTACCTTACAAAGCCAATAAAAGAATGTATTCTGGAGATCTGGATCGTCACTAAAAGTAAGTTGATGCATGCACTGGGATCCCTTGAGTTTCTTCAGAAGCCATAAACCAGAATTGAATAACGAATTTGAGCTGTACCAATACCCGAGATGTGGCCCAGATAATGACACATAGGTGTAGAGATGCTTCAAGAAAGGGGCCATACAAGTCTCTGTTGAATTACATAAATCCATTAGGGACTAATTTGATATTGAAACTTCTGAAATATCATGAATGAGATTAACAAGAACCTGTTAAAGCAGTTCTAATGATAACATTTCCAATAGAATGCCCAACAAAGCTGAGCTTGATGTCTTTGCAGCCTCCATATCTTGAAAGCTTCTCGATTTTCTTTTTCAGGAAAACAATAACTTCCTGAGCCAACCTGCTACCCATTTCTCTAAAATCTCCAGATGTCTTTTCCTCGTTAGTCTCAGACATGAGACATTCAGCTCCAGGATCTATGAGAATCCATTGATTCCGAACAAGTCTCAAATCTAGATGGTGCCCCTATTTTCAGGTGATTAATAGAGAAAAATCAAATAGCAACAAACAATAATAAGTCCATGCAAGAAGAAAATCCAGATCTTTTTCATGAAGATTCTTGATAAAATTAATGATCAAGGTTACTGTATTCATAGATGTTGAGGTTCGTTGATGATAATTAATCCAGCATTTGATGAGAAGAAAGTCAAATATTAGAAACAATGGAGGTTTTAATCTTTAGTGTGAAGCTCAATGTTCTGAAATGAGAAAAATATTTCAAATTCTCCTTCCCTGCCTTGAGTCCGTATTAGATATTTAAATAATGAAAACAGAGAAACATATGAAAAGTGAGTGTCAATCCCATCATAAAGGATAACACTATCTCCAACGCTTATTTATTGCTAGGAAAGATTTCATAGAAATGATTCATAAAGGGTAATCACAAATGAGATATTACTGTTATTTCAATTTTAAAAACTCTGATTTCTCTTTGTTTTCTCAGAAGAAATAATGTATTATGAAAAATACATTATGTGAGTGACTGAATCAGTTTATTTTCCAAACTGCTTTATGAAGATTCAACCAATTTAGGGTGCAAAAATGGAACTACAGCAAAAACATGCAAGTAGGCATTTAGTGCAAGACACTAAGGAAACATCGGTCGAATTAAGACAAATATGTTCAAGTGCATGCATCTCAAGTCATAAAGAATGAAATTTATGCCTTAACACTTCAATGGTTTGTGCATGCACCACATATGAATATAGACACTATTTAAGAAATCAATTATCAGTAAAAACAGAGGACATGCCTGAAAACCATGCACAAATATAACTGCTCTTAGTACACGACCGTTTCTTTCCGGGTGCAAGTTTATTTGAGGCACAATCGTCTCTCCAGTGGTTGCACCAGTATTATCCAAATGTGAGATATCCAAGGATGAGTTGTTAGAGATTGGAGCATTCATGATTTGTTGTTCCACTAGAACAACAGGAACATGAGAAGGATCGCCAAAGATATTCATGTCTTGAATAGAATGGTTGTTAATCTGCACAGATATCACAGCACTGTCTTTAGTGATGATAATTCCAACAAACTATTGAGCATTCATTATATCCACTGTGATTCACCTTCATTTGCGCAATACTTTTACGATGAAGTTCAGCACGTGTATGAGCACTTTGAGCTGGCTGTAAAACCAAATTCGCACTACTTAAATAACTAAGGACATTACATTCAACTATAACAGCAACAGTGCAAAAAAAGATTATTGTCTAATCTCTATAAATGAAACTAGGGCATAATTACATCATCATTGGATTTCCGTGATACAACATTTTTGCCAAGTGCACTGTGATGCGGTGAGTCACCAGCTTCACTATTCAAGTAATGGTGAGGAACTTCAGTCTTGGAATGAATCATCCATATCGACCATTCAGCCTTACGATCGGTGGCCCAAATACCACACAGATATTCAAGTACCGAAGTTTTGTGTGTCCTGCATCCAATTACAGTAAACATAAAATGACACGTTAGAATAGTAGTTAATAAAGAACTCATAAAATAAATGAGACCAGTAAAATTTTGCAAGCATCTCAAAGCACAAGCAATCATGTTAGGAAAATATCTAACTAGAAGAATCTTAGTCCCCTTTTTCCTCATGATTAAAGCAGGTCTAACTTATGGATCATTGTACATTGTTGATCCTGGAAATGAAATATAAGATCAAATATCCAATGTCATATTATCAGTTGATAAACCTGTTTTGCAAGGAGCGGAATAGTGGCTAGGTCCTATATATAAGGTTACCACGTGAGGAATTTTACTCAAGATTACAAGAGTATCTGACGATCAAGGATTGTGAAATTTTATGAAAGATCTTACAAACATCGCAAAAAACTTTATGTACTAAATCTTAGGACGAGGGGTTTATAATGTCGAGATAGTAAGGTAGTTCGAACTCTTGATAACCTGCCATACGTGCATTGGTAGAACATCTTTTGAAGAAAAACTTGTAAAAGAAATTAAATCAGACCAGTAAATCCCATTGAATATGTGCATGATGCTTGATGCTATCACTAATTTAGTACGCGTGGATACAGGTTAGATACTCAAATATGTAGGCTTCCACATATTTCCAGGAGCTGCAAAATATGCCTCAGTGACAGCAAACTCAAGTTCAATAGCTATGTTTGATTAAACATTATCTCCTCTTTGTTACTAAAATAATAACTTGCAAACAAATCATTCCTGTCGGTACAAAATGACTCACCATTCACATGCACAAACAAGGACAAGTTTGGCCTAACTAAAGCTGGATTTACAATTATACATGTCCAACTAAACATCTCAACGATAAAACCACAAAATACCTCTAAAAAACACAAAGGTATGCTTCTTCCTCTCTCAATTATAATATATATATACGACATATGTATACATATGAGGGTTTAAATGCTCATCAATCTTTCCATTTCGAGATAAGTATATCCTGTACAAGGCTATACTTCCTTTCTCAAAACACACACACACAAAGAGAGAGGTTCTACCCGAAGCAACTAACAATGTTTGGTAAGGTAATTATGAATAGGATTAACTGGTCCCCTCCAGTTGAGATCCAACCTAGACCAATCATAATATCATAATTTTAAATTAAACAGTTTTTGGTGTCAAAATGACAACTGCCAAAAAGGTAGACATTCTGCTATAGTGAGAAATGAACATGTATGAACTTAAAATGTTTTTTTCAAAGAAAGCTATGAATTCAAAATGTTCTTTCCCAAAAGAAACTGTGATTAGACTAAAAGAGAAGACATTATTAAGATTTGATCCCCATACCTTTTAAAACCAAACTAGTGCTACAATCATCAAGTGTGTACATATGTACAAAATGAGTGCTATCTAATATTTATCAAAAGTTCTAGTGACTGCATATGCAGGCACGAGAAGCCATATGGCTTTGTCATTGGTGTCAAAATAATCAACATCGTAAGTTTGTATGTCTCCCTTTGCCACCAGACGAGTCTTATAGCGCTCCACAGAACCGGTCAAGTGCCTTTGGACCGAAGAGCAGACATCTCCTGCATGACTGCCATCCACCGAGCATCATGAATGACCTCCTAGTAGGTTTTGAAAATATCTATGGCAGAGAGCCCTAGAACGAATTGTTGATAGGAGGGTGAGTCTCTTTATGGATAGATGACTAGAGATAGAGTTAATCGACATGCAAGAGTGTTTGTCGTTCCTCATAGCTATAGGAGCATCTCTTTTGATCCATCATTTGTAGAGACAACAATTGGACCGTTATCATTAATAATATCGCGTTCAAGATTTACCTCAAGCGTGACCAGTGATGGTGCATGTGTAGGAGCATGGAGAGTAGAGGGAACAAAGTTAGGGCGACGATTGTAGACACGTTGAAATCTCTGGATAGGCACCTACACAATGGAAACCTGAGAGGGTGTCTGAATACATACTTCAGTGTTTGTCTCAGAAGATGTGAGAAGAGAACCAGACGAAGTAAAGTAACCTACTAACTCGAAGAAGGCGACATTCGCACTGACATAGTATCTTTTGGTGGATGGATTGTAGCACTTATACCTTTTGAGTGCAAGAGTACCCCAAAAGGACACACTTAAGTATCCTAGGTGATAACTTGTCTTTGCCAAGGGTCATGTTATGAACCAAAGTTGTACACCCGAAAACTTTGGGAGAGACAGAAAATAAGTCCTTATCAGGAAAAAAGATAGAGTATGAGACCTGTTATCAAAGGATAGAGGAAGGCATCCGACTAATAAGGTGGTAGGTAGTAAGAACAGCATCACCCCAATAAGAATGAGGGACTTGAATGAGACGCGTCTGAGCAACATCAAGAATATGACAACGTTTCTTTTCGCAACATCTTTTTGTTGGGAGGTATAAACACAAGACGCCAAGCTTAGAAAAGAACGTACAATTGCAAAGCATCATCAAAACACATAATTTCAATAGAGAGAAAATTGCGTTTTTATTTTATTGGATAAAAAATTGATAACATTGTCAACATCAGATTTATTATCAGCAAAAATAACCAAGAAAGACGACCAAATTAATCCATAACAACAAGATCAAAACGGTGTCCTTGAAGATTAGGAACATGACTCGAACCCCAGACGTCCAAGTGAAGGAGCTCAAATACAGCACTATTGCTCTGACCCTATCACCTTAGGAAGTACGATAGTGCTTCCCAAGTTGACAAGCTTCGCACTGAAAAGAGGACCTCAAGGAGACTTGTGAATGATTATGCACAGTTTCTGGCAGATGGCCAAACCAAAGATGTCATAAGAAGGTAGAAAGGGTCCCGAAGAACATAGAAGCACTACCAACGTAAGGGGCCTATTCATGTCTATGGAGGTCGCCCTACTCATGGCCACAACCAATCACTTTGTACGTTTATATATCCTGAAACACAAGAGAGAGCGTAAAAAATAGCACAACAGTTGAATTGCTTGCAAATTTGACTAACAAATAACAAGTTAAGAGGAAAATCTAGAGCATATAGCACATCCTTCAACTACATTGAAGAAGTGAGTTGGACCTCTCTAGGATAGTGACTCCCATCTGTCAGAGTGACTGATCTACCTGGGGCGACACTATTAATAATAGTAATTGACCTCAATTTCCACAAAGATGTTTAGAAGTGCCTGAATAAAAAATTAATCCTGCGGAGGCATCAAACAAACTAGTTGTACAAGCATAAGGAGTACTTGATGAACCAACAATGGCGATTGTGCCATTTTCAAAGATAGGAGTCGAGGAGGAAGAACTAGCCGACATAAATAGGTCGTCCATGCTTTTGCCAGCAAGTCTTCTCTGTGTCACAACTTATTATAGTAGTTACATTGTGGTCTACTTGAGCGTCTTGTCACACACTTAAAGTTTCAAGCGTGCGTGGCCTTAGTCTCTACCAGTCCAGAGGCTAAGTCAGCCAACAAAGTTCCCTTCTAAATGCCTTAGAAGATTAATCCTAATTCTGAGAGAAAGCCACACAGAAATGCACAAGAGAGTTTAGGGGAAAATGAATATTTCATTAAGTTTCAGCCAGATCTGGATAAGGGCCAGAACCCACATATATATAAGCCTACACATGGAGTAGTTACCATAACTACCCAGTTTACAACTTCCCTCTAACTTACACCATTTAACTTAGTGTAAATTCTGATAACTTATATACTGTCACAAATATTACAGCACATCATAATATTCCTGTAAAAACCCCTTACATAATATTATTACACATAAAACACTTAGATAACTACCCAGGACATTTCATCAAACACCTGGCATGCATCCCAGCTAGCTGTCAGTTCTTGTCCTAAAGCATTTGCGGGCGCGCAGCAACATTTCCTTGGTCATTTGGGCAATGCGTTACAATCTGCCTTTGCGATCTTTGGCGATGCCATGAGCCCGACTAGCATTGAACCCACCACGACCACGAGTGGCTGCAAGGACTGATGGGGTCTCTAAATGAGGGATAGTAAGAACCACTCCTACTGAGACGACGACTAAAACACTCCTCAATAGGTGGGATTTTTGCACTAGTCAGCAACTGATTTCTTGCAAACTAATAAATTGGATCAAGTCCGGAAAGAAATACTCCCCACCGTTAGACATGTCCCAATATGCCTTCTGGTCTTCGCATTGACAAACTGGAAAATAGTTGTGAAGCTTTTAAAACATTGCATACAGAGAGATGGAATGAAATGGAGAGGCCACCCACTTTGCTTGGTTGGATGTCATAATGCAATTGTTGAATCTTCGTCTCTTTCCTTGCTTCAGAGTATGTGGCAGCAATAGCAAGAGAGTCCCATTTAGCCTTGGCTATGGGCTTATTTCGGATATCATTTGCTATTTTAAAAATAATGTCCTTGTTAGACATTGGCAAAAACATTATATTTTTTCCACGAAGCATATTTTTCTATCTTGACCGTTCGTCTAAATATGCTCTGTCACGAGACTCCACAACGCTCATGAATTGGATGGGCCAAGGTTTTCAAATTTGAGTTTCTCAATAAATTCGTTTTAGAGGAGGTAGATTTGTATCTTAAATTCGATATGTAAATACATAAAGTTTAGATGTAATATTAATTTACTAATAAAAATTTGCAAAATCACATCAATATAATATTTTTCAAAAAAATAGACCAAAACAATATTAATAATCAATAAACTAAAATTCATAGATCACACAAACTCGTAAAAGTTCAACTATAATTCATTGTAAAATTGAAGTTCTAATGTAAATTCAATTGATGTCCCATAAATTCATATAGTCAACTTATAAAATTTATGTATTAATCAAATATAGGTATAAATAATTACTATATTCTTCATAAGATACAATTTATCTTTTAATTATTATTATATTGTCGTAATTATCATAATTGTTTACCATACTAATTATTTCTTAAAATATATTTGATCATCATATTATTTTTTTAATTAAGCATTATGATATAGAAAATGGAATAGTAAAGAAAAATGTATTTGACAAACTAACAATAATGTTATATTATTCTATTTTTTTACTATATATATATAATTTGTTATAATATATTAGTTTTTAGAATTATAGAAAGATTATAAAAATAATAATGGTAAAAAAAGGAAAAAAAACTATAAAATAGCAAAACATATATAAAAGGTTACTTAAAAATATAAAAATATTGCAGGTAGTGAGATTTGAAGTCATAATAACTTGCACTTTGACTTCCCCACTAATCAAAATATCACAACACTTATGTCATAAAGTCATCGAATTCGTTGTTGATGTGTACAAACGTAAGTTTTTAATGAATGAAAATATAGTCAGATCAGTATTTACCTATATTTAAGTGTTTACACCGAG
Organism: Pontederia paniculata; assembly: GCA_001647135.1. Lineage (NCBI taxonomy): Eukaryota > Viridiplantae > Streptophyta > Magnoliopsida > Commelinales > Pontederiaceae > Pontederia > Pontederia paniculata. The sequence continues at coordinate 16,761 of LTAE01001491.1, read as the reverse complement.
TTAAACAATTTTTGGACCTTAGAAACGTAAACTCATAGGTTTTAGAAGTACTAAAACTAGTTTTTGACAACCTTGGCATGTACCATAACTCGACATTGGTCCCATTTATCTAGATGATGGGACCTAGGTTTTTTATCTCCCCTTGATTAATCATCACGTTGTCCTTGTTGTCAACATTTTTTGCCATATCGAAGGAGGAAACAAAAAAGGTTAATGAGATCGAATTGTTAGAAGGTCTACTTAGACATTCTGGATCTGTGGCCATAGACCTAGCACCACATGACTCTCACGCACCTGAGAAGAGACCGAGAGACCTTCAACAGGTTTTTAGCCAGCCTAGAATCCTCTGCAACAACAATGTGCCCACTGCAAGGAGTTGATGACGAGGAGTAATGCAGTAGTGGGTTTCACGATACCGTTGCAAGGACAGTAGGCAGTGAAGAACGTCGTGTGGCAGCTAATGAATAAGGTTGGCCACCCTGCAGCAGCTAGAACGTCGCTTCCTCAAGTTTGATGAAACAAGAGATGATGCAGCAAGGTGCCATCGGTGATCCACGAAGGGAACTGCACCAAACTAGGTTGTTTTCTTTTAGTGGAAGAAAGGGTTAGGGTTTCAAAGTGACTCTGATATCATGTGAAAATTAGGGATTTTATTTCTTATTCATAACGGAGATCTTATGATCTCCTATATAGAGGAGAACCAAGGAAGAAATACAAAAATGAAAACAAAAACGACCATAAAAATGTTTCTTAGCCTACAAGTAACTACTTAAGAAGCTTTTTATTAGGCTACAAGTTAACTCTCAATAGAGACTACTGGAGTTCATTGAATCAAGGCCAAGGCACTCTATGCAAAATACTTTTTTTTTTCCTTGCAGAAAATTTTATGTGAGTGGGTTAAGCAACAAAACTAGTTTGTTGACTAAATTCCATGATAAATCAACGTCGAACATAACATATGATATTATCAAATTCATAAAGAGAGACACACCTATGAAACTTTAGAAACGAGTTCCACAAAAATGAAAGCTGGCCACCAATGGTGATAAATGCATCCAACAGTTCTTCCTTGGACAAAGAATGAAGTGTGGCATCATTCTCAAAGTTCATTGTACCATTTGATTTCTGAAAATGCAGTGACAACAAATGCACACAAAAAAATGCTAACTCAGTCTCCAGGAATTCCAACATATAAACATATTCAAACTACTGGAAAAAAAGTTACCTCCAGAATATTCTGCAACATGCCAGCCAATTGACCAACACCCATCTTTGAACCAGAACTGTGATTTGATGCCGAAGACAGTCCAGGTCCAAGAGAAGAACCAAGAAACTCAAATCTACCAAGATGCAAATCAGCTTCATTTAAATCATCAACATTCTGACCAATTGCATTGCTTATCCTCCTAAGTTCCTCAAGAATTATCTCACGTGAAGCCAGTAACAACTTAATAAGTTCAATAACCTTTGAGCCCCACCCTTGACTTAATATCTAACATAAAAACCATAATTTAGTGATATGGAAGGATATCATGAGAAAATGCATGGCAAATAACATCACTGATGCATAACTGTATACACAACTTGTAGTCATCATATCTCTTATAAAAAAAGTATGCATAACTGAATGATGCCTATGAGATCCATTGGCTGGAAAGGTATTCATCAAAGTTATGATATATAATTTTACAGAAGTAACAAATGATTATCTACATCATCCAAATAAAAGAGTCTGTTCTAATGATGCTCATGTGAGATACTGCAGCCACAAATTGTCTGCTAATCAAGTGCAATTCAATTGTTCCAAATTCTGATACCATGAGTCTGCCAATCATTTTTCATGCAATTAACTTTCTAATCCGCTGCAAAAGAAGAATGCATAGAAAACTGCATTATAAGAATTCTGTTACCACTTTGTGTAAAATACAATCACATCGATTTTTTTTTGAGAAAGTCACATTGATGATTATGATACAATAAGCAAGAATATGTTAGCAAATAAGCTTTCAAGAGACATTACCCGAAAAAAACGTTTGAAGAGATATTTGAGACCAGTTCAAATTTTGCAACAGAAAGAATATGCATCCATTCTGTGGCATGCATGATTCGAACAAACAAAGGGATAAGATAGTGAAGAAAAAAACAAAACTCAATGCTGTCACTTTTTTTTGTTATGATTAAAGTAGATCTACTGTTTTAGTCAAACATGATTTAGCAAAACTTTCATTATTTTGGCACCTCATACAATTATATACAGTATAAAAAACTTCAGAAATGTCACTCTACCAATGGAGCACTATGGCGCCAAAAAGATAAAAGCTTCACCATGAATCGAACACAAATTTTCTATTGCCTCAAGTACTACACAGATCAATCTATCATCTTCAGTTCAAAGTAGAATAGTAGCTAACAGAATGAATAAACAAGAAAACTACGACTTACTTCATTAGATCCTTTATCATTCTCTTCAGCAATGATTTCCATCATCTGCGAAGTGCTGATGTGATCAAGTTTAGCTAGTTAACGGAAAACAGAAGATAGATAGTACACTATAGAATACCAATAAAATTCACATGAAATGGAAATTCCACAAACCTGGATACCTTCTTGGAATCTGTGTTGGTACCAGCTTTCAGAAACACAATGTGCACGCTCAAATCAACAAGCACAGCATGAAAAGCATCAAAATGAACAGGACAGTATGAATGCAAACCAAGAAGTGCTTTAGGAGGGATCCTGAATTCATGGACAGAAGCTACATCAAAAGAAGACTGCATTTCATTTCTGTAACAGGAAAGGCAAAGATTCAGATCTGCTGCACAAATCCAAATGTTATTCAATTTAGAAAAAGGTAACATAGACTACAAGAGGCTGAATCACGGGATCTAAGGGCATAAACAGTTTAGCTTTATTTTATGGGGAACTGTTCAACTTTTTAACTCACCCACTTTCCAATGATGGAGCAAACATGAGCTCAAACTTTAGTATTACGGCTGACAATGCTGGGGTCTGCAAACAAATATAGAAAAATGATCAGAATCCTACTGAGTTTAAGTTTTACCTCTATAACCAAATGAAAATAATACTTACTGTATCTTTTCCAATAGATAAATTAAAGGAAACCATGACAGATAGAAGAACATCCTGTCTAGCATATTTGATTCTGAATGGCTGGGTAAAGAAACTGTGATCAGTATCATCGATCTTCCAAACACCCAAAATATCATCTGAGGCCATGTTGGAAGCTGCACACACCCACCTAGCATGTCAAATGTGATGAACATAAAATCTATAAGATGAATCATTTAAAGAAGAAGACACAATATTCTCTTACCAATAAATGTGTTACATGAGTGATGCATTCAGAAAGTCAACAAAAATGTGAACTATAAAGGTGGATCATATCTCCTTGTTACAGTTGGTTTGGTTGAGTCCTGGTTTACAAATTTGGAATGTTGTTCATGTATATTTACCAGTAATATATATGAATGTTTCCACAAATTTGTCATTTCTTTTTAACCATACATGATTTTATTTATTTATTTATTTCTGTAAGGGACATGATTTTCTTTTTATTATTAATGCAATGCATATCCCAATCTATGACAGACAGGAATTGGGTTGGGGGAGGGGGCAATTAAAATCTATTTAGTTCAAGTATGCATGATTTATTATTTATCTTTTTTAACTTAAATTAATTTTAAATACTAAACTCATTTCATTCTTCTGTTTTTCCCTCACTCAATGTTTGTTTACATCATCTCTCCTGCCTTTCAGTGGCTCATGTGAAGTTGTCAGAGAACAAAATAGTTGACCCATTACCTATTTATTGAAGAAAGTGCTGTGTATGTCATTATTTAGATTCACCACTTGTTCATCATTTCCTCTTTTCACTTTATTGTCATTGTAAATATTCAATAATTTGTTTTTTTCTTTCAAAATAACAATCTCCAGTTGTCTATCTCATCGTTAAATTGAATATGTCAACAAAGTAAAGTCAATATTTTATTAGTAATATTTTTATCATTATAAGTAACTAATCAACATTGTTAGAATTGTTTGCTCTAGATATACATAGACCCCCAAACCTTCTATCGTGTTTTTGTACCTGGTCCCATTAATATCTGCTCCAAGTTGCTATCTATGTCAAAACTATATGACAATGTACATAAGTGAATATGCTTATAATCTAATGCAATGTTAGTGGGAAATAAGGAAAACATAAGTGTCTATATTATGCTGAAATTCTACGGGATTTGACAAGCATTTGATGATATCAAATCGAGGTCGAAGGGTTAATTAAAATTTGACATTGATGAATAGTGGGTGCACTACATCCCAAATAAAGTAGCAATACTATCCAAAGTACTTTATAGATACAAGATGATACATTTTCCTGCGTCAGCCTGCCAGATTAGTTTCTTATCAATATTGTGCAACTCGGCAAGCTACCATCAAGCGCCATTTAAGGAAAAAAAAACATCAAAGAGCATTCACTGACTAATCAAGCTAGAGAGAGCACCTTCATACTGCACAACCCGAGCAGGCGTGCCGAAAGATTCTCCGGCGCCATCCTCCCACCTCACAGTAATCTTTAACTGGTACCAGCTGCCAAAAGCCACCCCAAACTATGTCAAAATACAAATTTCCTCATACCAAACTTACCAAAACCTGCAAGGCTGTAACAAAAACATAGACAAAAGAATATTCATGTCAACGTGTTGCATACCCTTGCTGGAAGAGATCGAGGTTATGGAACCGATGGATGTAGATGGCAATCTCATGCACGGTTTCCAGCATGTCCGGCGGCTGGAAAAGGATCCGCCGAGACGGCCGCGCGATGAGCAATCTATTGGTCGAGTTCAGGCCGACGAGGCTCCGTACCCGCCGAAACATAAGCGATCGGCGATCCGCGGCGTTCCAACGCTTCGCATTCCTACGCGGCCAAGGTGCACATGTAGATTAAGTAAATGAGTTCTAAATCCCGCGTTCAATTCACCGGATTCGGTCGCCGGGATCCATGAACCGGAGATCCACGAAGGAGCGGGGCGGAGGAATTGATCGAAACGCGCCGAAGTGAAGGAAACCGGGGAGTATGCAGGGTTTGGTTTGAAAGGGTTCGGAGATGGAATTAGGGATTTGTTGCCGGCGAGTGGACGCGACGTGGGAGACGAACGGCGAAGACGGAGGTGGTGGTTTTATTTGGCTTTTGGTCGTTTATTTTTTTGGTTGCCGCGGCCTGTAAGAGGCGAAGTGGAAGAAAGTGTCGTCAAAATGGGGGTACGATTACCGCTAGGTACAAAGCCAATATTTTTTTTTATTTTTCAATTTAAATTTAATGCGGTGTTGGAATGGTTTGCCAACAAGATAAATCCACTTCAAAATTTGAATTATTAACTTTTATTCTTCCGGTCGGAGTTAACTTTGCCGGCCAGTTTTTATTTACAAAGCCAATATTTTGTATACTGCAGATGTTGACATTTACATTGTAATAATTTATTTGTCAAATTTTATAAATTGAAATGATATATGTTTTGTTTTTTATTTTTATTTTTTTTGAAGGCATACAAATATATCTTATGGGTTACATGAGGATTTGCTAATGATATTAATTAACGCATTGTATATTTAAGGTGCAAAGTAAATAAGTTTTATACTTATAGACCATTTGTTGGATCAATGATAGACTTTAAATAGATTATCTTTTTTGTTAATGATATCTCGATAACATGATTAAAGTTATATGTAACACGATTTCCAAAGTGAGGCTTCAACTAATAATGAATCTGCATGATGTATTTCCAAGTTTCTTATAAAAAATAATACATTTATTTAACACAATATTATATAGCCGTACCACATTTATTTGCTTTCAGGTATTGGACCTAATTGAACAATAAAAAATGTAATATTGAATAGTTTTTATATTAATAAAACATCGTACTAAATATTATAATTCATTATGATAATATAATATTGAATAGTTTTGTATATTAACAAATACATATTTTTATTAAAAACTATATTTTATTATTTTAGTTCTCATATTTTATTCAAACACTAATTAAAACTTAACTATCAAATCAATTCATCATTATATTTTAATCCATCTAAAAATAATTAAAATTAATCTATCAAATCAAATTATTACTATGATTTGAAGAATTTCATGTTGCTATTCAAATGATGTAACGTTTGGAGTAGCCGTTTGGAGTAGCCAGTGATGGAACCCGAGGGTGAAACCTCTTGATATGTGACCCGAGGTTCCATCGTTCGTTCACCAGCGTTTTTTTTTCTTGCGACCAGCATTAAATGCTAGCAAAATGGTTTTTTATTTTTTCGCTTAAAATTTCTTAAATAATTTCATAAATATTTTATTATATTATTCGTTATTAAATATTATTATTAAAATAGTATTAATTTAAATTATTTAGTAATTAGTATTTATTAATAATTTTAGTTGATTATTAAAATATTAATATATGATATTAATTTATATTATTTATTAAAATATTTATATTTTTATTAATTTAGATTAATAATTAATTTATATTATTTATTAATTACTAAAATATTAATCGATATTTTAAAAAAATGAAGACATTAGTTTGTGAGATTCATTTTATATTAATTACTGTAATTATTTCTATGATAATATTTTTATTAATTTAAATGTAAGATAAAATAAGTTTCATAAATTATTTAATTATATTATTCATGATAATAGTTATACTATTACCTTATATTTAATTTATAATACTTTATTAGTCTAATGATTAAATAGTTAACATAATATTTTGTATCAAAATAATATTATTAAAATAGTAATTTGTGAGATTAATTATATATGTATTTATTATTTATTATTTTAAATAGTTTTAGTTGATATTTTAATTTGTCAAATTAATTTAATATTACTTGCTATAATTAATAAATTCAATAAATTTATCTTTACTAAAAATATTTTTATATTATTTATTCTTATTTTTTATCCAAATACTTTTAAAACCTATCCATAATCATTATATTTATCTAAATATAATTATAATTAAATTATTGAATTAAATTATTCAGAATTTTGTCATCTTAAAGTACCCGGAGAACCTCCGGGTTCTATTGACAAACACTACCATTAGTAAATCAGAATTTTGGCATGAGCTAATTTTTTGTCACCTTAAAGGGATCTGAGATTGTATTGAAGTTACAAACAAGGTAAGCATTTTATGTTTTTTTTTCCCATCTGTTAGTGACTATAAAAGTGAAATCAGAAAATAATGCCAGCTTATCTGACAACTCTCTTCAAGCATTTTATTTCCTAGCAAATGTTGATATTATAGCCTAGGAGTCTGTCTCTTGAATTCGTTCCTTTGAACTATTCAAAATAGAAGACAATTTCTGTCATATGCAGAAGCAGTTGTTTGAACATTTCATGTTAAAAATTCTTTTTATTCAACTTGTGAATGACGCCTAAAATTTAGTAGTTATTGCTTCTTTTTTATTTCGAGAGAAATTTGAGTGACCACTATACGTATTTCACGATTATGCTATTCCATAGTTGGAAAAGGCAATCAAATATCAAATTAGAAATGGATACATTTTAGCAATCAAAATTACATATAAAAAAATTAAGATTGATTAGCATATATGATAGCGAGTTTGTGTCTCGAATTGAGAGACAAAGAAGCTAGTAGTCTAGAGTTCGAACTTTGAAATCATTATTTTAGTCAAAATTTAGCTAGCCGCTCTCGTCCGAACATCAAATTAGTCAGGTGCTAATAGTTTGGATTACCGTGAGTCTCGCGATCGTGAAACAAAAAAAAATTTACATATAGAAGAAAAGTACAATAGAGTGTTGTAGTGACCATCTTAATACAAGTAGTAAACAAGCTTAGGAGGACATCCCATCAACCAGGGAAATGCTTGGATCCATATTATTGGAGTTAAAGCATCTTTGTCCTTGGATTGTGTTTGAGATATTATGTTTTGTCTTTTGTATTTGTCTGAAAAAGTTTTGAGCATCTGCTTGATCCAGAAACTTCTTTTTCAGATTTGCTTCATTTCTATTTGAGGTCGTAATTGGAAAATTGGATGCAGCAGAAAGGTCCTCAAATCCTTCAATCTATGACATATAGATCTTCTTCAACTAATAAGTTTGTTAATTGTAGAAAAGAAGTGGTTGAAACTTTTAATATGTTAGGCATTTCCATTTAGACTTTCAGTTCCCGATAAAAGAAAGTACCCCGTTGCATGCAAATAGTATAGTTTCACAAAGCAGGGAATCAAAATCCTGCCGGCAGAAGTTCGTGAAATCATGGGGGAGACAGTATCAGAAGTCCATGATTACGATAGTGAAAGTTCCAAGTACAAAGCAGCCCCCAAAAATTTTCAGAGTTAAAACCCTGGTTTCGGGAAATGTACAGTGGTGCTGAAAAATACAAGAAGCTCGGTTGCTCCATGCTTTCCTGATAATAGTTCTGTTCCCGATATGAGACGACAGAGAGACAAATTTAGGTATAAAAGAAGATACAAAATTTATGAGGTTCATTTTTAATTGAGCTACGTTCTTGAACGACGATTGAGTAATTTCTTCGATAAAAAAATAAGATATGATTACAAGATACAGAATAATTCAAATTTCAGAAAATTTATATAAGGACTTCTAATACAAAATAATAGAAATTTTAAAATTGTCTAAGTTTCGAGGGTTCCGCTCCGGGGATCTCCTAGATTCTCTCAGGCTCGCTGACCGGGCAACGAGACCCCTGTATGGGACGAGCGACGTCTTAATTATTCAAGCGACTGTGATACACTGGAAGCATATAGAGTTGATCACTGAGTTAAGATTTAAGAAGTTCTAATCAAGAAAAGAAGCTTGTGTATATCACTTAACATTTTGATCAAAACATCTCTTAGAAAAAAAACATTAATCTAATATTGTTGTTGTGTTAATTATGATAATCATTAAAGTTGCTAGTCTTTGATTCAAGAATTATCATTTTTTAAATTTAATTTTTTAGTTGTCTCAAAGTGTTTGAACGAGGCTCTCAATAAAAAGATTTATGTACATAGGACTCGAATAAATGATGAGAAACTTACCACTCCATCATAATTCATTAATTTTCTTTTAAATTAAACTTTGTGGCTTAATCAATTATTTATTTATTCATTGGGAATATTTGTTTTCTTAAAAAATAAAACTAGGAATGGTCAGGCCATGAAGTAAAATGAAGATATAACCGTTTACTATTTCTTCTTCCATCCAACGTCGCTTTCATATTTTACAGTTTCTACACGTACATGGGTATGTATTTTGTAGTATATGTATACGTATATGTTACTGTTAACTTCGCATACGGTCCAAGCCCACTCCGAAACCGCTTCATAGCCTCCTCCTCCGCCTCTAGATCCGCTTCCGCTTGTCGTAAAGAGAAAAAAAAAACTGAGAGCTCTGAGGGACGTGGTGGGGAATCGGATACGACCGCCGGCGCCGGCGATGGAACCGGAGGAACTGCGGAGGCTTCTGAGGACCACTGGCGCCGATCTCTGGACGATCCTCGACGCCGCGATCACCGTTGCCGCGAGCGACCACGGGCGGGAGCTCCGGGCGCGCCGGGACGCCATCGTGGAGCGCCTCTACGCCTCGCCGCTGACTCCGCCCCCGTCGGCGCCGGCTGTGTCCGATCGGTCCCGGCAACCCGAATCCCGCAACGGGACGGCCAGACCCCCGTTACGGCGGGAGGATGGCGCGAAGAAGCCGGCGCCATTGACGCCGTCTCCGGAGTCGATGAACCGATCGGAAGAGGAAGAAGATGGGGAGGAGGAGGAGGACCATAGGAGTCGTGGCCGGGGTCTGCCGCTGGAGGCGGCGGACGATGAGGAGAGCAGAGTGCTCGCCATCAAAGAACTGTTGGAAGACCCCGATCAGGTCCGTTCCCTCTAAAATCGGATAAAAATCCAATCTTGGTCACTCTCGTTTAGAAATGGAAAGCAAAAAGTTTCACTCTATTTTTCCCCTTTTGTTCTTGTTTCTTGGTGCGGAACAGTCGGAGGATTCGTTAGCCGATCTGCTGCAGAACTTAGCAGACATGGACATCACCTTCAAAGCCCTCAAGGTACTGGAGTTAAATCTTTTATATTTTTTTGTACTTCGAGTGATGAGATTGTGATGCATTTGCTTCTTTCGTTGTTGCTTTTGCTTGGGGATTCAGGAAACTGATATCGGAAGGCATGTAAATGGCCTCCGGAAGCATCCATCCAGCGAAGTTCGGGGATTGGTGAAGATACTTGTTAGGTAATTCTCTGATAATATAAAAATTTCAGTTAACAAAGCATGTATTGATATAAATTGATTAAGATTCAGAAGATTTAGGATGATAATATGATTCATGTATTTGTCTGGGTTACAGGAAGTGGAAAGATACTGTAGATGAGTGGGTGATGTCAAATTCTGACGCTGCGTCGCCGGCGGTTATCCGTATGACCAGTTTTATCCTTCTCTTATCTTATGAAGTTTCATTTATTAAGCCGGGTACCTTAAGTCAAGAAGATATATATCCTCAGCTATTGACAAAATATGTTATTCCACTGATGAAAGGCAGCCTTGCTGATGTTGCATTCAAATGAATCAGAATGACTATTTTTTTTTTGTTGCAGCTGATGGAGACTCGCCCCAGCAGCTTTCCGGCAAGAATCATAATCAGAACGGCTACCATCAGGTACTGAGTTCTCGACATCATAGTCAGATTTGTTTTCTTTTCCATGGATTTGGGGAGAACTCAGTATCTAACGACTGTTTCAGGTTCGAGAACTGGGACACTCTCCAAATCCTAACAGTGAGTGAAGCATTAGCATAAAGATTTGAAATTCCTATTCACTAAACACTGTCAAACATTGAACTCTGAATAATTGGGTTGGAAACAGATAGTTGTTTGAGTTCTGAGAGGAATGGCTTGGAGCCAGCAAAGGCGAAGCCCACAGTCATTGCTCCTCAACGGAGAGAAGCTACTCCAACCAATAAGCCCAATAACATCAATCACACTGCTCCATCCTCGGCTACACCAATTGTATTCATCAACTTCTGCTGTTACTATAGTTCTCTGCTTAGCTTATGGACTTTGCGAAGTCACTTGTTCTCAATTATACCAACTTTTATTTTAGCAGAAGGTAAAAGAGCAGGACATGCTGTTGGAAGAGAGACTGGCTTCAGCAAAGAAGAGGCTCCATGAGAACTACCAAGAAGCAGAAAATGGTATCTCAATTCCTGATCAGTAATGGCCATGATTTTTCTTTTGAGAATGTAGTAATGGCCATGATATCTACTTTATATGTGTAGTTGGGCATGCTTGTTCTGACATTGCTGTTTGATTGTTCTGAAATTGGTGTCAGCGAAAAAACAACGGACCATCCAAGTGATGGATATCAACGAGATTCCGAAGGGCAAGAATTCTTCCTTTGTGCGCAAAGGCGGCTCCCAGGCGAAGCATTGGTGATAAGGGAGCATTAACAAGGTGGTGACATTGTTTGCCCACTCAATCATATTACATTAATTCCACTTATTATTTAGGTTTCTACTTTCCTTACCACTCCAATATTTTGTATGATCATGATCATAAAAATTTGTTTAGCTATTGTTAAGAGAAAACTATATTTTTGCAATGTGGCAGTAGAAAGACCTTGCATCTGATTCTTTTCATGGATGTAAAGAAAAAGAAGGAAAAGAACTTCTAAACTCTCTATGTTCCTTAGTGGTTCATTTTTTGTTGTCTTTGTTAAATGCAAAGGGAGGGAAGCTGTGGCTGTGAACAACTCCTTTTCGTATGTCAGTGCTTACCAGGTGTGTAGTGGAGAATCTTTGTGATTGGCTGTGGCTTGTTGTGCTGCTGTGGGGTTATACTGATTGTGGAATCAGATAATATGTCACAACTCTCTATATATTTAGCTTCACTACAACAGCTCTAGTATTATTCTCATGGCACTCTGAATGCAAAAGCATAGAGTTCACTGAAGGAAGAAGAAAACTAGTGGGAATGGTAGTCTGCTGCTGATGTTGCAGGTTTTTTTTCCCATGTCAACTAGATATGAAAGATGCAATTGCTCTACAGAGCTGCATTGCTTGCAATCTTCCATCAATTGCACCTGTCATCTCCCAATATACCCTTGTGATTTCCAGCATCACTGATTTGGTGTGGAATGGCAGGTAGGTCATATGTCAGTGTTAAACACATCATGCATTTAAAACTTGTATCCATCCTGAATCAACCCCATTAGTTGAACCATGCAGCAGTGCAGCACCATGTCCTGGGCCCCCTGAATGCCTTTGCCTTGTTGCTCTATTGGATAACATTGCACGTTCAGTGCATCGACTCCACCAAGAAAACAGAATAAATTAGTGGAAGGTAGTGGTCAAATTCCTCTACCTTAAATCTGGTGGCTCTTGTTAAAGGAAATTATGCATGAGCTCTTTAAGACCCATGGCATGTCACATTTGGATAACAATGTTGGGATCATTAGTAATCATAATTTCAAGAATAATATAACAGTAGAGCATCATTTATGTGGAGCTCAAGCAAATAGGTAATAATACAACTTTTCTGTAACACCAAAATAAAAAAAAAAACATTGGAGAGAGAAAACAAATGTTCTTGACTTTTAGAAAAATCTGAAGGGGTGCAGGAGCTTATGGATAGTTGGAGCTCATCCTTTGCTGTCTTGCACTCTGGTTCCCATTTTGCTTCTCTTTTCTTTATCATGCTATTGAGTTCCACCATCCAGTCCCGGTCCGGCCCGACACAGGCTCACCCGCGCAGCGAGACGTTGGGCGCAGGCTTGACACGAACACGACAAGCACTGGCTTAGTCTAACACTTAATTATGTATAATGTCTAACGTTTTATATGCTTAATTAATACTTATATGATGCTATCGTACTATTATATACTCATATAATTATACAGTTACATAGTTTTTTTTCGGTTGCCATTCCGGAAAGCGGCGCCGATTCTCCAACCCACGCGGCGCTAACGATTATGCGCATCGGTCACGGGTTGGAGTCTCGGCCCACCATCGAGCCCGACTATTCTGGTGTCGTCCCGGGTTGCGTGTTTGGCTGTGGCAGGTGAAGCTCCCAGCGGAGATTTTCTGCGTTCACAGGGGGCTCGAACTCGAGACCTCTGCTTAAGCGGGGAGGAGCCGCTATCCACTCCACCCCGGCCCCCGTTGGTATACAATTACATAGTTATAGTATTACATATTTACACATTTAGTTTGTGCCTTATAAATTCATAATTTATTATAATATAAAATATAGATAAAAACAAAGAAAAAAAAAGAAAAAAATGCACGAAATGGCTGGGCGTCGGCCCGAGCATGTTCATGCACGGCACGAGTGCCCCAACTCTATTTGAGCCTCATTTAGAGATACACTTTTGTGCGTGCTCATGTTGTTCAACTCGTATTTGATTGTGTCCGGGTTCATGCTCATATCGTGCTGCTACAGTGTCATGTCGTGCTAAAAACACTACTTCATTGGCATGGTCCTATTTAGCACAATTTTGATCGTGTCAAGGGGGTCATCATTTTTTTCTTTATTTTTTAAAATTAATATTTTAATCATCTTTAAATTTTAATCTATTAATATATAAGAGTGAACCATAAGTACATACATAATTAAGTATATAAATTATTAAATATATAATCTGTATAAGAGTAAAACTATAAATTTATAAGTGTATAATATTATAGTTTATAACTTGTTCATTTTCAATTTTCATATAAAATATTGATAAGTTATAAATATAACCTATAGTCATTATAGTTTTTTTTAATAACTTTTACTTATGTTTATAGTGTTATAACTTATAACTATATAGTTATTATATAATTATATAATAGTATTATACTCATATATTATTATATTATATTAATTTAGCACATTATTATTATATATAATGATCCAATGTTTTATATAATATTATATAACATATGGTGGTAGGAGTACATGAAATGACTTTGATGCCTTCATTGTCACCTTATAAATGAATTATTTTTTGTTATAAAAGAAAGCTTATATGGCCTTTGAAAATCATCATCACTATATATATATATATATATATATATGGACGGCCACCCAAGTTGAAAATATGTATCTACGTATATAATAGTAACTGCAGTCAATAAATAAAAAAAATGCTAAGAAAGTAACATCTTTATCTCATTACTTTTGATTAAGTGATTTGCATTAATATCTTGAAGTCTTGGGTTCAACTCCCAACTCTTCCTAAATTTTTATATATTTTGCTTCTATATATATGCATGTCATGGGGTAACTGATTAACCATGCATCCAAGAGGGCGGACCGTGGACTACGGGCTTAGGTGTGGCATCTCGTACGGGTCTGGGTTACTATGTCACGTGTTGTGCAGGGCCCAAATCTTGAATGGGCTAGCACGACATAGGATGGCCCGAGCATGACACGGGTGTGCCGGCACACATTCTAAGCATGTCGGCGCTTGTGTCCATCTCTAGCCTCATTAGTGTTTAACTCTTTTTTTTTCCTTGCAAAATCTCAGTTTGTCAACATCTGAGTTTTAAAAGGATATCTTTTCGAATGCATTTAAATTGTATGAGATAATATCTTGTCCAAAATAAATGCATTAGTATCAAGACGGAATTATGATTCAAGATTGTTAGATTCGAATCAGACAATGATACAAAGAAGTTTTCAAATAAGGTCGAACTGGCTGAATAGATTAAATCGGACGATCGATTCAAATACTAATAAAATACTATTAAATTAAAATTTGACTTATAATTTAGATAAGAATCATAAATAATATGATTAAATATGAAAGCAAATTAAAGTTTAGTATTAAGTTATATTAATTAACATTTTATCTATACTACATAATATAAAAGTTATTAATAAACTATATCTTAAACAATCATTCGAACACAAAAGTATTAACTGAATATTTTATTTTACAACTAATAAGGAAAAAATAGTTTCAAAGGCCTAAAATCACAAAATATCTCCATGTCTAATTAATTGTCTATAACTCCCCGAGAAGCACATCTTGCCATATGGTAAAATGCCCTCTTGAGAGCGTTACATATCATCATACATCTTGACTTTATAGTTGACTCTTTGGCCAATCAACAAAATACGGGAAAATAAAAAAAATCAAACTTTAAAATCCAACTTTCATAATATAAATATGTGGAAGTCTTACATAAAATAATCGTCTAAAAAATAACTAATACAACTCAATATAAAAGAATAAGACATTGGACACTAAGGATCACTAAGTCATGTGCAACTACAATCACCACGAGCATCGATCGTCGCATGCACCATCAGCCATCATCTCTGTAGATTACTCACCTGCAGGATCCAATACAAAGGGAAAAATATCCACCATGAGCTATAACACCCAATAATATAAGGCAATAATAGACAAATATAACATGATAAATAAAATATTGAAATAAGCTAATGATATAGTCAAAATATCATTTATTTCTTTAACATAATCTTTCATCATTTGCATAACTTTCATCATCTTATACTTACTTACTTTCATCATCATTACATACTTACATCATGTTTAACATACTTTCGTGTATCAAAAGTGAGGTATGACAGATAATCAAACATCAATCAGTTTGAGCATAATTTGACATAAAAAGAAAGCTATGACTAGTGACCAAACTTCAATTACTCAGTGCAGACTTTTCTTTACTCAATGAGTAAGTTATAAATAAGGGTCAAACATCAATTACTCCACATCAATCATCATACTTTCATCAATGCTTTAACTTTCATCATTCTATTATACTATGTCCTTCATCAATCAATCATCATTAATAATAAATCCTCTAATGCAATATGGCAATACAATAATTTGACCAAGTTATTATATTTGACTTATCTCATTAATGACTTTAAGGGTTACTTTAGCGACTTGAATTGGCTCATGAGTTTTGAAGGTATCGCCAATAGGTCAGTAGGGATACACAAACCACGACCAACAAGGATGCTCAAGAAATTTTTCGTTGCAGGGGGGAGGAGCCAAGCAACAATATCGGGGTAGCAGCTGACATCCCGTCTTTTCTTTAAAATATTGCACTCCCAAACATTAACAATACATCGCGACCCCCAACATTTAATTTAGATGAAGTATGATGACCCTTTATCTTGTTCACATAATTAAACATTAATTATTAGAAGACAAAATATCATTCTTTAATAAATAAGAATCGATCATCAAGCCTAACACTGTCTGTGTTCAGTGTCGAGAATCACCCATCAAAAGCCCATCTCGGGTAGTCGACGCGGGCCATGTCAGAGGATGATATGGTCAGTGTTCATCTATCCATCCATATAATAATATGAATATCTTAGAACACATGATGTGTTTTAGGCCGTGTTCGATCACAGGCGCTTGTTGCATTGTAGTTTGTTTTCTCATTAAAATGATCATGCCAACATGTTAAGGCAAATGCGAGTTGTTTCATACGTCAATCGGCTCATTCTCCATTATCGTACCCATAAGGGTTTCACTATTCATCTTTCTCGGTCGATGCAGATTGTGTCCTATCTCAGCACGTGTCGTGTCATCTTATTCTTACTTTATTAAATTTGTCTAACTCGGGCATGTGTCATGTGTCAAGGCAACATAGACCGTGTTGAGTGTTGAATCTAGGATCCCGAGAATGTTTTGAATGATCACAAATTTGTAAGTGAACTCAGCCTGTACTGATGAAC
>LTAE01001490.1:33933-54831 GCA_001647135.1 Pontederia paniculata | reverse complement strand
TGAATTCAATTATGTAAATGAGAATCTATTTTATAAATAAAAGTTATACATGTATAAGCATTCCTTTACCTTCCAACGAAAAAAGTTGCTAAGTTGTGAATTCAATTATGTAAATGAGAATCTATTTTATAAATAAAAGTTATACATGTATAAGCATTCCTTTACCTTCCAACGAAAAAAGTTGCTAAGTTGTGAATTCAATTATGTAAATGAGAATCTATTTTATAAATAAAAGTTATACATGTATAAGCATTCCTTTACCTTCCAACGAAAAAAGTTGCTAAGTTGTGAATTCAATTATGTAAATGAGAATCTATTTTATAAATAAAAGTTATACATGTATAGAGCTGGAAGATTAGGATCTGGGGTCTGTCATTTGTTTGCATCACCATACGTAATATGAGAAAAATTTTCCGCCATCCATAAAAAAGGTCATCTGCATCCATTTTTCCGCCAACTTCGATCTGAAGGAAAAATTAAACTTTGAACTGTTGCCGAGGCCCCGATGCAATCTCTACCTTGCAAAACGAAAGAAAAAAGTGAAACGACGAATGCTAGAGAGCCAACAATAATATATTTACAATTTAAAAATCATTGTGAATATGAGAAAGCAAAGAAATGTACTCCATATCATTGTCTCAACCAGGCTGATGAAGAAAGAAAAAAAACCTAAAGCTTACGAAATATTTAAGGCAACAATATGTATGCATTTTACCAACTGAAAGATTGTATGTTTCCAAAGTTGTAAAAATCTTTATTAATACAACACCATCAAAAGCCAATGCCGGACATACAATGTGTTTCATATAATACAGCTCCAATAAGGAGGAAAATGGAGGTTATGACCATGTCCCCGAGAAGACATGCCCCATAATGAATAATGAAATTATGGCACTATTTATCACTATCCTTTTGCTGATTGTCTTTTTCTGGATCAGAGGTTATAATAGGTAGGTTTCGTCTGTATTGAGGAGATGTCAATCTCCTTTCCAGAGGTGTCTTCCTTTTGCTCACAACAAATCGGTTCACCCCCTTTCTCATTGGCATTATCTCGGGAAAATCTTCATCAGGGATGTTGCTGAGCTCAGATATGTCCTTTATCCGAGCTACCCTACGAAACCATCTTGCTGCCTTTGCCTCCTCTGACATATCGAGAGGATCAGGTTCCTTGCTTACAGCTGATCCTTCCAAACTCTTACCAGTGAACTTTGGTGTCCAGCTTTCTTCAGAGTTTTGACAACTTTCTTGCCGCCAAGAGCCGTTACTAGCGTTTCCACCAGTGTAATTGCTTTTTCGAGCACTCCCACTGCTCCAAGTAACACTCTGATTACTCGAGTTGTTGTCTGTCAACCTAGCCGAATTAGCCGCATCACCCCTACGTTCACTCGAACCTTGTAAAGAATAATTTGTTCTGGAAGTGACATTTGATTGACTGGTACTTCCAATATCAAGATGCCATGATCTATTGCTACCAAATCCCAAGTTAGAAACTGCATCAGTAGACTCGTCCAACTTCTGGGACACACTTTGAGTCTTTTCAGTGGCTGAACCTTCAGATGCAGATCCCATAGTTGGTGAAGCCTCGGGTTGCTTATCCTTTTTTGCAAAGTAATCAGGAGGGAAAGGGACAAAGGGTACAAAATTGGAACTATCTTGCTGTATTGTTGTGCACCTCTTATACTGTGGTGACATAAAAGGCTGGTCGGTTTTGCTTATTACAAATCGACTTTCACCTTTCTGCATAGGCATAAACTCCTTAGAGTCATTGTTACTCATTCTATTTGCCTTATCCATGATACTGTCAAGCTCTTCAGTTTTCTTATGTGATCTTTGAGCAGTATCAGATAAATATCTGTCATTCTTACTCTCAGATGTGTTTTCAGAACTTTTAAGCATACTATCTTTCAAGGAAATTGGATCTTCCTTATTATGAGATTGTTCATGATTTGCATTTTGTGAATTATTGAACATATTAGCAGATAAAGGCACAAAAGGAACATATCCAGGGTCTCTCTGATTTGCTATGTAGTCACGCGGCGTGAATTTGCTCCTGGCTCCCATATTCGACCCTCCAAAGACTGCCTCATTACTCATGCCCGACAAATTCGGTGAACGACCAAGTATCCTGTCTAGGCTCTGGCTTATTGAAGATTCAGTAGAATTACTAGAACCTTTTCCACTCAAATCACTGTTGCCAGAATTACTGTAGTTTTGAGCATTTGCTAGTCTCCTTTCCAAGGGTGTTTTTCGTGTGCTAACAACAAATCTGTTCACTCCTTTCCTCATAGGCATAATCTCTGGGAAATCTTCATCCACTATGGCACTGTTGAGATCAGTATTATCACCTATTTGTGACATTTTACTGAACCATCTCTCCGCTTTCTCGTCATTAGCAGCCAATTTGCGCTCAATTTCAGATTTATCAATGGTGCTTGCCTTAAGCATTTGTTCAACGGTTGAACTTCCATAATACCCTGAAGCGTCATGTGAGGCAGAATCTCCAGGACGTATACAATCACACCTCAAACAAGTCATGTTCCTCCCATAATTAAAGTAATCACATCTGCAACAAAGTGGAAACGTGGACCAATTAGAAATCCTAGTGACTCAATCAAAAAGTTCAGAGAATAATACATGGCGAGAAGTGACTCACTGTGGGCATTCCCATTCTCCACCAGTAAAGACTCTCTTTGGCCTCGCCTCATTGCATTCAAGACATCTCACATTCCTTGCAAAGTTCATAAAACTACATCTGCAGAAAGAAAAATGCAATAAGATAGGTTGATCATGGTAGCATGCTGCACTCTTCCAAATACAAGATGAGAAATCTGATGTTCAGTCATGTCTGCCTATATCCTGTGGTATCACTATGTGAATCAACTAATACAAGATCACTGTGGCCTTAAAAGAAGCACCTTACTGCACCTAATTGTGCTTGACTCTACAAAAAAATATATCCAATGACAATCAAAATCCATAAGAAAATTTAATAATAAAAGGACGAGAAAGTATCTTATACATAATAATTGCCTAAATGATGTACTACTTGTAAATAAATGAAAGGATCTCTTTTTGAGGCAGTGCATGCAAATAACTTACTTTGGACAAATCCAGTCACCTCTCTTCATTTCCATATCTAAACCAGGAGGCTTCGAGTTTAGTTCATGTTTCACAAATGCTTGCTTCATATCCAGTTCTCTTGGCCTTTGTTCATGTCTAGCTGCAGTAATCTTAACTAGCTCAGCTAACAAAAAGCGACTTGATCTTTCAATAAGTTGTCCATCTCCGACATGGTCACTGTGATTAATATGAGACTTCCAAGCATTGCTCAGCAAATATCGCATCAGATCAACAGTTCCTGCTATATCGGAACATAGTACCTGATATTATCTGAAAGCTATTAAAGAATGATCTTGACCAAATGTTTTTTTCTTTTATCATTGGCCAAATAGTACAAATAGACATATCTGTTATTTGATGTCATTTTCTTCACAAAAGATGTGAAACTAGCTTTCCTTATTATCAAGAAAATACCAAACAAACAATGGAGGATGGTTCTAGAGCACATAAATATTTAAAGCCAAAATCACGTCAACCTCTGTGCACAAGTATCTAACAAAGGCAGTATTGATCTACAACCATTACCTGGTGGTAATAAGCTGTGTTTTCAGAAACCTTATGTAACATTTGTCTTTAGGAGGGCTGAGTTTATAAGTTTCTAGCGAGAAAAAAAATAACTGGATTGCAGCAGGACTATTGTGAGACGAACTCATTTATACATGGGCATTGCAGAAAACTAATCAAGCTTGACGTTTAAATTTGTTAATGAAAACCCTGCAGTAACCCTTCTATGGTTGACAATAAGCATCTGAGGCACCTACCACCTCAGCAAAATAGCATGTGGCAGACTAGTAGAAACAAAAAGTACCACCAATTAGAAACATAAAACTACAATCTTGCTGTTTATTGATAACCACAAAAAATGACAGAGAAATAACTTCTCGGATACGCATGAACACATGAAGAATTCCAATTTGATCCGAAGAAAAAAAGGGCCACGGTGGTACAGTTTAGTTATTACAACTCTACTTCTACTTCAGTAATCTGTGAAATTTTGTTAAACCCATAACAATAACCAGACAACAAATCCATGGGCATTTGAACCCAACCATCTGGGGAAATGCAAAATATGTTATAAAAGAATCAGAGACCTTTTGAACAACCCATCCAAGATGATCACAAAATCCATGGGTATGGACCTCGGCAGCAGAAACAAAATGCTGGAAGCTCTGAATGTTTAATCCACTCCAAATAGGTAGTTAAAGGAGAGTTATTTTTCACCCATTTAAACTATGATGTTTAAAATGTTATTGGTATTGCAGTAATTGGCAGGAACTTATAACTCATCTTCAACAGTTGCAACCTTGGGGACCAATTTCTCTTTTTTTTTTCATTCTTTTGGTTTTCCTATACTATTTCCATCCTATCTTTTTTTTCCTAAAGGAACATCACATTCTATCCTATTATTATACACGTTTTTATCCATAGTGCTGCATAATTATTTTCAAGTTTCTGTAATCAGAACTTCTTGAGGCATTTTGAAGTAGCAGCTCTCAGCTTTCTCTGCTTCAGTAATCAAATTTGGTTTCTTTTAACTCCAAAGTCTAAAACAAATGTAGTCAAAGAATGCATCCATGAAGAACTCATTTTCGTTTGACAAAGGCAATGGGTGGCATGGAACTACATTTTCCAGAAGCCGTAAAGTAAATATTAAAAAAAATGAAATTATTTCTTATGCAGTAAACTTACATTAGTCCTATCACCGCCTAAGTATGATCTCAATTTCCTTGTCGAAATTGCCCCATTCTTAAACAGGAACGGAGAACAATTCTCCACCATAATCTCAATTTCCTTCCTCGGAAGTGACCTATAAAACGATGGGAAGACTCGGCTTATAGGAATTATTAGACAAATTTAACAAGAAACTGCAAGGAACAATCTTTTTTCCCTACATAATCACCGAATCACCTCAACAAATCAGGTTGATCTCTGGCAAAACGAAGACAAGCTTTGGCAGCTTCGACGAACTCCGCCATCAAATCATCGCCACTAGCGAAGCAATCGTTATCATCCTCAGTGACGCCTGGAGGCTCCTGCCGTCGATTTGAGTAGCCGCCGGCTATGAGATGCTCCACGAGATTCGACCACTCCGGCCACGGGTGGGACGATGAGCCCCAAGCGTGGCTGGCGGCGGCCGCCTGGGTATGGACCTCGGATGCGGCCTTGACGGGGAAGCCAAGACGGACACGGGGGAGCGACGTGAAGAGGAAGGAGTGGCGGCGGGTAAGGAAGGAGAAAGGGGTAACGATAGAGCGCGAAAGGGCCACGAGTGGGATGTCGGAGCAGCGTGCGAGGCGGAGGGCGGAGGAGGGTCGGCGGGGAAAGGGGGCGGCGAGGAGGCCGAGGAGTCTGGTGGCGCCGCCCATTGCGGGCGGAATCCGGCGAAAACCCTAGAGGCGGATGGAAGGAGGAGGGTTTAAGGATACGAGATCAAGGAAACGGCAACTGCGGACGGACGAACTGATGGGAGCTTACGCCCGCAACTAATTTTAACGTATATATATGCCGCTGGATTCTTCTAGAACGTCATATTTGCCGTCAAGTGTTTTTCCCTAAATAAAATTAATATCCAAAAGAAGTTTTTTAATAAGAAAAAAGATAATTCCGTGTGCCTAACATATATAAAAGTAAGATCGTAAACATCACGAATTTATTTATTTTTCTCGGTTATAAAAATATGCTCTTTATATGAGTCTTCAAATTCCAACTTAAATATCTTAATCTATAAGTATGTTATTTGCCATTATACGATAATCAATATATACCTGTATAATTCTTTTTAACATTGTATATTTGCAATATGAATTTATTAGTACTTTAGTAGGATACGTGTAAAATAAAATAGTTAGCATACTCATTTGATTCCCAAATTATCATAGTGTAAGAGATTTGTTGGAAAATATTTTGTCCTCTTGTTATTTATTTTTTATCAATTAAAAAGATCTACATCGAATACCTCTCTTTATGAAGCTCATTTGAAATTAACAAATTACAGGTCGTAGGGAGAAAACATTATTGTTGACGTTTTATTAAAACGTGAAAGTTAAAAAAAAATTATGGTGCGGTGAAAGTTAAATGTACAATAAACTAGAATATTTTATAATTATCTTTCATTTATTTATTATGTCGTTTGAATTCATATTATTAAATAAAATAAACAAAAGAGATAAATTAGACATAGATATATAAGATTAAATTATGTTCATTTTAAATTGGACCGTGTTACACTTTTTGGTGTGAAAAATAAGAGATAATATGGAATGTAGAATAACTCAAATTATAGGAAGACTCTCGTATGAGATGAGTGATTTAGTCGTCTCAATTATTCGAGAGGTTGTAATATACAAGGGATTATATCAATTTATTACTAAGTTCATATTTAAAACATTATCAATAAATTTTCACATTGACTTGAATCATCTTTAGAATATAAGATTTGTCATACTCTTTTGCCGTAAGTGTAATCTCGATACTACTGTCAATTATTTATGTTTAATAAGTTCAAGCAATGTTGAAATATATTTTGAGATACTAACTTTATGAACATATCATATTCTTCATCTTGATCATTTTCTCAATACGAATAAAATGATATCCCACGTTAATGTGCTTGATTTTCCCATTATGCAATTAATCCTTGCCTCAAGTATATTGTACTCAAAATATCATAGTGCATTATAGCTTATGCCAATGTGATGCATTCTGCCTCTGTAGAATAAATTTTTATATAATAACATAACTAACAAAAGTGAAAACATAATTTGTCATTGATTTTTTCTCATCAACATTCACAACATAATTTAAATCATAATAATCAATAATCAAATACTCTATATCATTTCCATAGATAAGGTTAATATCAGATGTTCCTCTCATATACTAAAAAGATATATTTCACTACTTGTCAATATTTCTTTCCTAGATTACTCATAAACCTACTCAAAACGCTAATTGCACATGCAATGCCATGTCTCATACACATCATAACATACATTAAGCTTTCTATTACACCCGCATAAGGAATAAGGGACATGTACTCCTTCTCGACATTAGAATGTCGTATAAAACCCATAGAAATATATAGATTTAAAGTTGATAGAGCGCTCAAGAACTTCGTTGAAGTCATTCCGAACTTGGATAAAATCTTCTAAATATAATTCTTTTGAGATAAGAAGAGTTTACTCCCTCTACAATCCTTGACTATCTTCATCTTCAAAATTTTCTGAGTTAGCACCAAGGTCCTTCATGTCAAATTCTACATTGAGAAATCTTCAAATCCTGAACATCTAACATATTTATAGCACCAATAAACATATCATCAAAGACAAGAGCAGATAGATGATGGAATCACCCTTCACCTTCTTGTGTTATACACAACAATCATAGGGACTTTGACTAAATTGTTTTCTGATAATAAAAGTATCAAATATCTTGTACTATTATTATGGATATCGCTTCAGTCCATACAAAGACTTTTCAACCTACAAACTTGATATTCCTCTTTCGGAATAGATAATCTTTTTTATTGACCTATCATGATGTCTTCTTTGAGTTCTCTATGTAGGAAGGCGATATTCACATCTAGTTGTTCAAACTCTAGAGTCTGATGTGCTACAAGGACAAGCATTATCCAAATGACTGGTGAGAGTATCTTATTATATTCTACTTCATCTTTTTGATTGTAGTCTTTAGCAACTATGCGTGCTTTTATATCTTGTGCCTACAACTTCAAAAATTTCAAATTTCTTCTTGAATATCCATTTCCATTCTACAATCTTTTTACTTTTCGGTAACTTATTCTCATGTATGATTCTTATGAAGGGATTTCATCTCCTCACCCATAGTAGCAATTCATTGCTCTGATTCTGCATGCGAGATGGTATCCTTGTAAGTTGATGGCTCTAGAGACTCCACCCCTTCAACCTACTACAATGCATAAGCAACCATGTTCTCAAAGTCATGTCGCTTAGGAGGACCCACTTGTTTGTGAGGAGGTCCAATAATAATATACTCCTCTTTTGGTTGCTCATCAAGTTCATCTTGTTCTACTTAACCAACTTGGTTGTTCTCCTATATCATTTCCAATTGGAGCTACCTCAAACTTCACCTATTTGTTGATCATTTTGAGGTATCATCAACAACCTTCACCTTTGGCTGAAGTATTGAAATTTCATCAAAGGTTACGCTTCTATTTTAGATGACTTTTTTTTCTTTAAATCAAACGAGATTCCGTAGTCATTCACTACTGCACCATATCCCTTGAATATTCTTTCTTTAGTCCTTGGTTCTAGCTTTCCTTCGTTGACATGATAATATATAGGACAAAAAAACTTTAGATTAGTATAATCAATAGACTTTTAGACTAAATCTTATAGGAGTTTTGAGATTAATTGTAGTCGTCGAACTTCGGTTCACCAAGTGGCAGACTGTGTTAATATCCTCATCCCAAAACATCATATTCAAACATCAATAGAAAGCATGCACCTTGCCCTCCCGGAAAGTGTTCTGTTCATTTGTTTTACCACCTCATTCTACTATAGAGTGTCTCTAATGGTGTGATGCTTCACAACAACTTCATTTTTGCAAGATTGATCAAATTCAAACGAACAGAACTCCAAACCATTGTTAATACAAAGACACTTCACATTCTTTGACGTATTATTCTCCACTAGAATCTTTCACTGCTTGAAGACGTTGGAAGCATCACTTTATTTCATCAGGAATACCCAGGTTATCCTTGAGTAGTCATCAATCATACAAAGAAAGTATCTAGTAGCTCCTAACGATGAAATACAAGAGGGATAGTAATAATCAACATGGATGTAGTCGAGTGTCACCTTCGATCTATGCACTAAGACTTGCTAAATTGAAGTTGATGCTTCTTGTCGAAGATGTAGTACTTGCATAAATTGATTTCAAAAAAAAATTGGCCTCCTAAAAGATTTGTTGAGGATGTTCATTCCGTTCAGACTCATATGTTCGAGCCATATATGTCATAACTTATATTGTTTTGAATATGATGAACTATCTACCGCAGTAATGTTAGATATTATTTTGCCTTACAGTATGTACAAGGACTTCTGCTTGACTCCCTTCATGATAACAGTATCACCTTTTGGGACGATGAAAATACTTTCAGCAACATTAATCAAACATCCTTTAGAATCAAGTACTCCTAGTTATATCAGATTCTTCTTTACTTGAGGAACATGATGAACATCTACTAGTGTTGTCATCTTATTGTCATGAGTTTTGATTTGAACAAAGTTGATCCTAACTATCATGCATGATGCTTCATTTCCCATGATGATATTTCCGCCATTAGACTTTTGGTAAGTTGAAAATCGCTCTTTATTTATAGTCATATTATAGGAACACCTCGAATCAAGAACTATATATTCTCTTAGACATCTCCGATCATTGCAACAAGAATGAGATCATCTTCCAAATCTCGATTCTTATGTGCAACTGTGGCAATCGAGGCCCTTTGATGATAACTTTTTTTTTTCCAATGGTCTGGTTTTGTATATTAGTGACATATATATTTAGGACTTGATTCTTGTTCTTCGACTTTGGGTCAAAAGCCTTATGTCGAAGTTTACGAGTATGAAGACTCGATCTTACTTCTTTCAAACTTATACTATTTCTCCTGACGTTCATAGATTGAACAAAGTTTTCAAACGAAAGAGGAAGAAAATCTAACAAAAGTAATACAACATCTTTATCATCAATCTTCACATCAATATTTATTAACTCCATCAACACACTATTTAGTTGATCAAAATGTTTCTTCAAATGCGTATCTTCTTGCATGCGGAGGGCGAACATACGTTTCTTCAATAACAACTTGTTGGAGAGTGACTTCGTCATATAAAGACTTTCAAGTTTCAACCGCGAATGTATCGTAATATTTTCATCGACGACTTCGATTATCACCTCATCCGTCAGTCATAATGGGATCATCGAGTGCACCTTCTCCTCCCGTGACGTCAAATCTTTGAGATCTATCTCCTTGATCAATTTGCCTCTAAATCGATCTCCTTCGAATTTGGCCTTCGCGAGCGGTGCCCAAATCCTCTGTTGTTTCGAAGCGTACACATCTTGATCTATCATAGCCTAAAACTATTTCGGCCGGCAAACTTCTCGATCTTCACGTTATTGAAAGTCATCATTTCGTCTGATTTTGATTCATCGACGAACTCTAAGGCTCTAATTTTAATTTGTTAAATAAAATAGATGATAGAGAGAAATCACACACATAAGAGACACATGATTTAATTAGATTCACACTTATTTGTGCTATGTCCTTGGGCGGCGATAGACTTTTTTCTTTGATGTGAAAAAATAGCAAATGATACAAATATAGAATAACACAAACTCGAAGGATTTTATGTAGAATTCTCAATACAAAATAAGAAACAAAAACTCTAGAATCGTCTAGAACCTTGTATGGGATGGACGATTTCGTCGCCCCAATTATTTGAGAGATTGTGATGCATAAGATGTTATGTGCATTTATCACTTGATTAAAATTCAATGCTTCAATAATATTTTTTTTCCGCAATTAGACACTCAACATTTTCAACATCTGCTTCATATCATATCCTGCTAAATTCGTGTTGACTTAATTAGTTTAAGGATTCTCTCAAAAATCAAAATATTATTTTCTTTTTGTATACAATTAATAGCATAATACATCATATTCTTTCAGCTAATGCAATGCTTTGCTCGATGTGTTGGTTACGCATGCTAAGTATTTTCATTTTCTATTAAAGATTCTACATATTTCACATCCACCAAAAAATTCTAGAAAATAGGAAAAAGAAAGACTATCAGTGTGTCACTTTTAATGGTGATGTTTATGTGCACATTAAGGGTGTGTTTGGATTGAGAGTTTTGATGGGGTGGAGCAGATTAACTTCGGATGGGGCGGGCTAACATAACAAGCACCATTTTTGGGTGAAATTTTTATAAAAAATTAGACTGGATGGTTGGGTGATTTGAAGCCCATCGTGCAACTCAAAAAATAACCCACCAATTTGGTGGTGTTTGGTAGGTTATAAATTTTTATACCCATTTTTCCCTTGCTTTTATTTTCTAATCTATGACCTACTCAACCTTTTTGTGTTGGCTACATTTCTTCTTCCAATTTGCAGAACAATTACTTTTGTCCATTACCATTGTGAAGCAATCAGTCCTGCAATCACTATGCAACTGTGAAGCCTTGTCCCTAGTTGATTTTGTCGGCAATAATCACTCCAGCATCGCCTACAATCTCTTTTATATTCTCTTGAAATTTTTAAGAATTATATTTTTTATCTTCCCCAAATCCAGATTTTGTTCTCTCTTGTTGTATGTAGTAAATCTTAATAGTTCATATTTGCATTTATCATATTTGTATGTTTTGTGTTGAGTGGTTAAAGATTCTTATGCAAAGTATGAACAATTCAATGTGTTTTGATGTCATTTGGGCATTATGCTTGAATCTTATGTTTTGATATGTAACTCAGAATAGAACATATGTGTTTTCTTTTACTTAGAACTATTTATTGTTGACTTTGGAAAGAATAGTTTGTGTATGTTGTGATGGACATTTCAATTCATTCTCTATGTTAAGGCCATATTATACTTGAGTTCTCATGTTTTAGACTATTTACATGGATTAAAGTTTTAGCTTCAGTTCATGTTCTCATATAATACACGCTCTAAAAAAAAGAATATTGAATACTTGTGTTCCTTGATTCACCACTAGAGGAATGAGTTTATAAACATTCCATATCAATTCAAGCCATGAAGACAACTAGATCATAATAGGTTTCTTTTATAATAAAAAATCTTTAAGTAAATTACATTTTAGAAACTAAAATGCAATGAAACAAGATAATGAATATGGTCAACATCAAAGAAAGACCTACTAACATGCATGTGAGATATCTTTGGTCATATATGCATGCCATATTACAAAATAATTTTAAACTGAATCACTTGTATAGTTCACAATCATTTCCAATGTTCTATGCAAAGCAACAAAAAGTTATACAAGAAGCGTATCCTGAGTTCAGGTTGTTTTGTTACGTTTTTATTTTTATTACGTATTCATTTTTTTATTTTAGTTGTTTCGTATTATTCGTTTACTTTTTTTGTTCTATCTCATTTTATATCTCTCAAGCTTACTTTTCTTTTATGTTTTAGGTTCTCACTTTGAAATCTTGGGGATTTTTATGTATTAACTATTGATATCACTATTTGTTTTGGAATTTGCTCTGCAGGGATATGTAATAAAATTGTAAAGATATTATATATTCGTCCTTTAAATATGTTAGAGATTTGTCTTCTTTATTTTTTTTATTTTGGATTATTGTTCATGATTTTTTTTGTTTCTTGTGTTTTCGAGATGGTAGATGAGGACTATATTTATTTATAATGCAGTTATCTCCATATTTTAATGCAAAATGTTAAAAATCATAAAGATTTGATCTACTTGTCCTTTAATTTTTTTTGAAAAGTTTCCTTTGCTTTTTTTTTTGTATTTTGATTTATGCTTACTATTAAAATTTGGAGCATAACTATTTTTTTCTTGGTTTTTTATGTTATCGAGGCTAGAGAGTGCTGCAATTGCAATTATCTCTATATTTTTTCCTTTTATTGTTATATTTTGTATTACTTTCAATGCTAGATGGAGCCGATGAAGTTGAGATTCCTTATTGCGGCAATTAAATGGAGATAATTTTGACATGGGCAGTCATATTCTTGGTTTATGTTTGGCTTTCTCTTCGAATACAATCACGTTCGCAAATGTCTTATTAGTAATGATATGAGTTCTGCACGAGAAAGAACTCGTGAGGAGATTCTTCTAGGGTGAATAACAGTGGTGAATGATTCAAAATAATTAGGATGAGACCCCAAACATTTTTAAAATTATGCAATTTGCTCGAAAGAGATGGTGGTCTCAAACCAACAAGAAGAGCGAGCATAGAGGAACAAGTTTTGATAACACTTCATATTTTAACTGAAAATGCAAAAAAATTGTGAAGTCCAATTTTGATTTAAAAGGTATGGTGAGATTACAAGCTGACATTTTCACAATGTATTGAGATCAATTATCAAATTAGAAGATAAATTTTCTTAAACAACTAGATGACTTAGAAGTTTCTCATCACATTCTTGATAGCAGCTGATTCTGCTCGTACTTTAAGGTGAAAATATACACATACTTTTATGTTAAAGTTTATTTTTATTTGGGTATTTTTAGGACTTATCATGAAAGTTTAATTTCAAGATTGTATAGAGGTCATTGATTGTACGCATGTGCGTGTTAAATATCCAACATTGATGCCCCTAGATATCGTGGTAGAAAAGAAATTCCCACGTTGAACGTTCTTGCCTCATGTGATTTTGATTTGAGGTTTACTTAAGTTCTTTCTGGTTGGAAAGGAACCACCTCTGATTCAAGAATAATAAAAGACACATTAACAATAGATGATTGTCTTAAAATTTCTCGAAGTAAAAGCATTTATGTTTTCACATTTCATTTAAAGAATACTTGGACATATTGATTTAAAGTTGTGGCTTATATTATGATAATGTTGATTAGGTAAATATTATCTCGTTGATGCTGAATTTCCATTGGCTTCTGGGCTTATTGCACCTTATCGATGAGAGAGTTATGTCATGTGAGTTTCTTAGTTATTTGCTTTATGAAAAAATTATCAATTTGTTTGTTAGGTGGAAAAGAATTAACCTTGTTGTTTTCTTATTATGAAATAACTATGTACCCTTTTAGTGTTTTTTTTTCTAATATTAGTTAACATACACTAAAATATGATGATTTATATTCTTGAGTTATTCTCTTATTTTCTTTTTGTAGATTTACTTGTGTAGATTTGATCATGTCAAACAATGGAGTAAGTGAAAGTGAAAATGAAAAAAAAAAGAAGGCGAGAACGTTGGAATCCATATATGGATGATGTGTTGCTTGATGCTTTTGTGCATGAGTACCAACTAGGAAACAAAGTTAATGGGCAGTTCACGAGTCAAGCATACAAGAAAGTATTGATCGAATTGGTAAAAACTATCAAAAGATCATATTCAAAATCGCTAGAAGATACTAAAAACAAAATTTTCGAAGTATTATGATTTGTCAAAATCAGGATTGAATGTATTTGCATGGGATCTAACAACAAAAATATTGATTGTTGAGCCAGAAGTGTAGAAAAAATTAATTGTGGTTAAGGGTAATTAATTATGCATGTTATTCCTATTTTTTCTTAATGCAAATATACTTAATCAGTTTTCATTTTGCATGTTCATCCAAAAGCAAAAAAATTAATGAATAAGCCAATTAAAAACTATGACAAGTTAATGCTCTTATATGTAAAGGATAAATCCATAAGAGATCATGCATAAACTCCAAAAGAAATGAGACAACACCAAGACATGTGAATTTGAAGAAGAGCTTTCAGACTCAATCAATGATGTTGATAATCTTGTCGAGCGTAATGAAGTCATTCTTGAAAGCTTTAATAATGTTTTCGGTGTTGATATGGAAAATGAAAATGGACAAGAAATGCATTCTCGTACTCTAACTGAAAGTACTTCGAAAGTTAAAAGGCTTAAGATAACCAAATATGATCATGTCATTTCTTTTATTACCAATACAATTCAAGGAATGACTGGAGCTTTAAAGGAGTCAACTTATTCTTTTAATCTTATTTTTCAGTCGTGCCTTCCACAACCTCCATCAACTCCTATTCCTGAGAGTGATGTTTATAAATTGCTCAAGAACTTGGAACTTGAATCCGAATACTTGACCAATGTTTTTTTCTTCTTTGTAGAGCATCCAAAGAAGTTAAAAGCAATTCTCTCTTGCTCAGTGAATGTGCAAAAATCTATGATAATGCATGTTGTATTTGACCCTCATTCTCATGGTAATTGAAGCTACATCTAATGTTTGCTTGAGATCCTTTCATGGTATACCTATAGTTTTAAGTCTTACCTTTTATGCTATTGAACATTCACTGATATCTGGGATAAAGTTTTATGTTTATTTTAAGAACTAATTTCACTATTTCATAGAGTATTAGGCCTTTTGTTCAATTACTTATGATTTTTTAATTGAGATATTGCTTATGTAATCACTTACACGATCTATCTTTTGTTGCTCTTACAATTTTTTTAATTATGTTGACAACTCTTGGTCATTCTGCTCTAATTCAAGCACACTTGAAGCTTATGGATTATCTTTTAATGACACATTAGTGAAATCATGCTTCATAATTAGAAGAAAATCTGTTGCATAGATCAATATTGACCCAAAAAAGTTCATTAGTTTTGTAAATCACTATGAAAATGGAGAATGACTTGTATATTTTTGGTGCTATGCCTGAAAGACTGATGCTTTTTTGTGGTTCTACTCATAATTGAATATCCAAAACTATATTTTAGATATTTTAATATGAGTGTTTTGTTCGCTTTTTTTTATGATGCTATTGTTAATTTGATAGATGTTGAGTATGCTTTAATTTTGTACTCTGAAGTAAAGTGGTATTATGTGTTGGCTACCGATGTGCTTGGTAGATGGAATAAAATTAGTACAATTAACATGATTAAACATACAACTTTATAGACAATTGGAGTTACTATTATGAGCATTAAAATATGTGCCTTAGCAGCTTGATCCAATTGAAAACTTTCTTTTGTTTTTTATTTGATCATCATGTATTGCTAGATCTGCATAGACTTGACCTATTGGCTGAGATTTTTTTAATTACTTTGCTTTTGTCCTTTGTAATGTTGTTTTAATTGTTTTGACAATGTTATTTTACTTATTTCAATAGATTCTTATGTGATATATACAAAAATTAAACATAGGGGTAAAATAGAATTTTACGTTAGTAACCCTTTGAATCTCACTATTTAAATTTTTATCCAAACATAGATATGATTTAATTTAACTCATTATTTTTATTCAATTCTTATTCAAACATGAGCTTATTAATAACTCATCACACTTTACTACGCCATCACTTACTCCAGAGTAATTTTCGTGTATAGTCCCTCAACTTTGTTCATATCCCACTTTGGTCCCCGAATTTTAGTTTGTAACAAATTGGTCCCTTAACTTTGCAACTTGCTCATCGAAAGTCCCTTCACCTACGATAGCAGGTTTTTCCGGTTTTCACTTCACTGGTAAAGCCACGTAAATAAAATAAAAAATAAAAATACTGACGTGGAATTTAAATATTTTTGAATAGTCTCTTAACTTTACTCGGTTTTCATTTTGGTCCCCTAACTTTAAATTGTAACCAAACAGTCTTCTAATTTTAGTTTGTAACTAAATGGTCCCTCAAATTTATAATACGTTTACCGATGGTCCCTTTTTATTAAATTTGGTTTATCATTTTTTTGTCCACGTGAGAATGCGAACATTAATATTTCTTGTGTTTATGTTGTTGTATGTATATGTGAGAATAACATGAGAATATTTTAATTTTCATCTCATGCAAAAGTAAATGATTTTTTATAAATTTCATAAAAAAAGAAAGGTTAGCAGCCATCAGAGTTTGGAGGAAGATGCACGTACTGATGAAATTTGATGGCGGTCGATATCCATTTTTGGATAAAAATTATAAAAACCACTCTTGTAGGAGATGAAAAGTAATAATATTTATCGTGTTGACGTATTATCACGAATACATATAATATGTAGATGTAAGAAATATTAATTTTCATATTC
This sequence comes from Pontederia paniculata, assembly GCA_001647135.1. NCBI lineage: Eukaryota > Viridiplantae > Streptophyta > Magnoliopsida > Commelinales > Pontederiaceae > Pontederia > Pontederia paniculata. The sequence continues at coordinate 37,976 of LTAE01001490.1, read as the reverse complement.
TCACATGGACAAAAAATTGATAAATCATTATAAAAATTTGTAAACAAGGTAAAAAGAGGTTCAGAAAATTAATTCTAATGCAAGAAAGATATAAAAATAATGATTTATCAAATTTTTGTCCATGTGAGAATATGAAAATTAATATTTTTTACATCTACATATTATATGTATTCATGAGAATACGTCAACACGACAAATATTATTGCTTTTCATCTCCTACAAGAGTGGTTTTTTATAATTTTTATTCAAAAAATGGATATCGACCGCCATCAAATTTTACCAGTATGTGCATCTTCCTCTCAAACTCTGATGGTTGCTGACCTTCCTTTTTTGATGAAATTTATAAAAATCATTTACTTTTGCACGAGGCGAAAATTAAAATATTCTATATGTTCATATTATTCTCACATATACATACAACAACATATACACAAGAAATATTAATTTTCGCATTTTCACATGGACAAAAAATGATAAATCAAATTTGATAAAAAGGGACATTCGATGAACGTATTATAAAGTTGATAGACTATTTAGTTACAAACTAAAATTAGGGGACCATTTGATTATAATTTAAAGTTAGGGACCAAAATTAGAACCGAGTAAAGTTAAGGGACTATTCAAAAAATATTTAAACTCCACGTCAATATTTTTATTTTTTATTTTTTACTTACTTCACTTTACCACGTAGAGTGAAAATCGGAAAAACCTGCTATTGTAGGTGAAAGGACTTTCGACGAGCAAGTTGCAGAGTTAAGGGACCAATTTGTTACAAACCAAAATTCGCGGATCAAAATGAGATATGAACAAAATTGAGAGACTATATACGAAAATTACTCACTTATAACTGTAATAACCAAATCCTTCGTATCAGCTCTTTTGCTCAAAGAAGAGGCCAGCTGCTCTTATTGATTTTTTTGCTTGTATTAGTCTCTGGTATTATTAAATTTATTTTTTAATCTAGACTCGTCGATGTTTAGGATATTATCAAATTCGGTCAAACAAGAGCGAAAAAAATAAAATTTGAATAAATTAATAACTTTCAAAATTGAACTTAAAATTACTAATTTTTATCGACCTTTTCAAATACAATCTCACAATTCAATTTTGTGGATCGATTCTTTTTTATTCTGAATCTTTTATCAAAAGATAACTCAAGTGAAGGACGGTGTCTCATCAGCTATAGCTTGATTTTCCTTAAAAAATGATAACGCAAGATTACGCATCATTCCGATGTGTTATACTAATGTAGTCCCAAATTACACTATATCAGACATCTCTCTTCATGATAAAAGAAAATCTATTGATTAGGAACCAAAGTGTCATTGTCTAAAAGATCTAGGAGACATTGAGCTTATCCTTCTGCCAAAATATATCAATAGAAGATTTTAGGTTTACTAAGTAATCAGCGGCTTTATTAACCTCTCGAAAATATAATTTGCAACAGAATGGTTAAAAACAATCACCATGAGTTAAATTGAGCCAATTCCTTTTGCATTTCAGTTGCCTTTTGTCATGTCAGTTCCGACACCGAGAAAATCAATGAACGCCAATCTGATCTCGTCTCCATCAGAAACATTTTCGCCATGCGGAAAGGAGAAGATCCTCTGATCGACCACTGATGCAGCAGCTGAATGCTCACCAGTTACGCCAGAGAAACCAGATAGATCTGCACTCTTTTCTGAGACCACTGGTGAATTAGAATGATCAAACTTCCACCCATGGCATTCATTATCAGGTGCTGTCAGCATGCCATCTGAGCCTGCATTGCAAATTAAAAGTAAAAGATAGATTCTTTTCTGGTTTCAAATAGACAAGAAGAAAAAACCTAATAGAGAGAACATACCCAAGAGAGAGGTGAAGGACTGTTGCTGAGCTGCAAGGTCAGCTGGTAAAATGGTGAAGGCGTTCCTCCTCCTCCAAGAGCCATTGCCTTGTTGCGCCCTCTGTTTCCTTGCGGTGAGGACATGCCATTGGTTCTTCACGTAATTGTCTGTCCTTCCGGGGAAGAAACTTGCTATGAGCGCCCATTTGTTGCCGTACATCCTGTGGGCATCCAACAGCTTCTCCTCTTCTTGCTCACTGAACTCTCTCTTGATGATCCTTGGATCCAGCTGGTTAAGCCATCTCAGCCTGCAACTTTTTCCTATCTCACAATAGAGCCACTCAAACATGTAAGAAAACAGGAATATCCTCTTGATCATTGTTACTGAATTCATGAACAAAGTCATCAAAACTCACAACATTGGTTCCAAGTTTTAACAGCATGTTCGATTCTTTTGTGATGTATTTGAAGTAAGTACCTGTTCTTCCCTCCAGCTTCGTGGCAATCATTTTCCAGTTCTTGGGACCATGTTGGGCTACCAATTCCCGAAGCTTTGCGTCCTCTGCTGGCTTCCAGTGGCCTCTAGGAGTGAGCTTGGATTCTCCATCTTCATCGTCTCTACCTGTGCCAGTTCCTTCATGTCCTACTACTCCCTCACCAAGTGGCCCATTGGTAGCAAGAGAACATCCACTTTCCCCCTGCTCTTGTGCACTATCGCATTCTGCCCGATGGCCATGAAGTGGAGAATGCTGCACCATCTCGAACAGGATGAAAACCCTCACTGAAACCAGATAACTGAAGAAGGTGGAGATATGTAAGGAAGGAGGGGGGTCTTAATCAGAAAGGAAGAATTTTGAACTCTTTTGTCCAAGGTCTGTGTCAATCTGAAAGCACAGATGTCAAAGCATTTGCAACTTATAAAACACAACCAACAACATGAACAGTAAGCAGGAAAGATTAATGATGAGAGCAATATTAATAGAAGAAAATTAAGAGAATATTTTCTTTCCATCAAGATCTAAAATTTATTAATTTTCAGAATTATTAGTATATGATAAATTTGATATTCGAATTAATGCGGTGAAAATAAATCGAGATACTTGAACTCGAGGTTATTAATTCATTCTAACACAATTTTGCTAATAAGTTATATCAATCATCATTAGTTAATTAAAAAATAGTTTATTAATGGGTATAAAATATATTTCTTTATATAACATAAAAAAAATTAAAAAACATTTTAAAATAATTAATTATTTATGAAACCTCTTTCCACGTGTGCATATTGTTTTTTCCCTAAATTTTGTATATATTATTTCGGTTCTCTTCTTGTGGTTGTTGTTCTAAAATGAAGTTGAACCTTCTTTTATAATATCTCTTCCAAGTCTACTAAGAACAATAGCATTTGACATTCTGACATTCTAAGAACATTTATTATAATTATTTGAACGATGAACAAGAAACACACACATACAATCATAATTTAACAACTAAACAAAATGACGAGATAAATTTAATAACACAATAAAAGATATTTACAAAAAATAAAGAGCCATTAGAGAGATTAACAAATATTAATTTAAAAAATTGGAAGAAATTGTTAATACCTGAGAATTTAATATGTAATGCTTCTCTTGTATCTTTAACAGTATTTTTGCATGGCTTGGGGAGAAAAGGTCAAGAAGATAAGTTAAAGGAGATTTTTGTTAGAAGAAGGAAAGGGTTAGGGCAAAAGTTTACTTGGGAAGAAGGAAAAACAAATATTCTTCTGTACTTTATGCAAATTAGCTATGGAAAGATATTTCATAGATTTTAAGTAGGGTGAAATTGTGAATATGCTTTTACCATTTATTGTCAATTTTAAGAAAATGAAAGTTTACAAAGATACACGTGCAGAACAGGTACAAGAAAATTTTAAAATATCTCAATTCAAACTACAATTTCTTTTATCTTTTCTAGTAGTCTTCGTGGTGGTAAGTTGACATCAGACTATATATATTAGCAGATTAAGAAGCATACTAAAATTATGAACATAATGAATTTTTTTGTAATTTAATATTTTAAAAAATAATTAACTCGTTAAATTTAATATATTATATAAACAATTATTGATAAAAATATAAATTTTTGAGGTTTGAATGTCTAATCTTTTCATGTGTTAAATCAATTAAGACGTAGCAAGGTTATCGTCTGTTATGCATATTTTTCATATATATAT
>LTAE01001490.1:0-25832 GCA_001647135.1 Pontederia paniculata | reverse complement strand
GGAGATGAAGTCTCTCTCTCCTTTCCCTTGCCAGCTGTTTTCTTTTTTTTTTTGTGTCCTGGGCTGTTTGGGCTTGTTTTACACTGGGCTTACAATTAGGGGGGCCAAAATATATAATAATAAATTAAAAAAAAATATAAGAGGGGCTAATATTTGAACTCTAGATCTCTACATGCTTGTCAAAACTACATAACCACTATGTAGTTAGCTAATTGTGATCATTTGTTAATATTTAATTTATTTATTGACTATAACTACTAGTATATACGTATATATATACTTTATATATCGAAAAGTTGGGGGAGGGCCGTGGCCCCCCTCCGGGTATATGTGGGTCCGCCCCTGACTGCATTACCATTAAACATTATCTAACAATGTACATTTCCTATCATAAAGATTGTCACTTATTAAATTATTCGCAATGTACATTACCTTATTTAGTATGCATAAGTAATGTATTAGACAATCATTATTATCTTATTTATTATATAAAATAATTAATAAATAATGTACATTTTTTGCTAAAATACCCTTGAATGAAATAGTTATGTTTACAAATTTATATAAATTTAATTAAATTATTTGAACTTGAATGACAAACATATATACTAAACACAAAAAAAAATATATCAAACAAATAAATGTATAAAATAAGTAATATATAATTTTCTAAAACTGATAACAAAAAATTAATAATTATTATTATAAATGTTTATTATATTTTAATAATCAACAATAAATTATTTATTATTTATAATATATGAATAATCTATTATAGTCAATGAATAATACTAATATTCAAATTAGTATAAATCATTTTAATAATTTATTTAATGATAAAAAATAAAAATATTAATATAATTATTATTTATTAAAATATTATATCAAATTTTTATTTAATTATTTTATCATCTATTTAAATAAAATTATAAGTGACGAATGTGGGAAAAAAATTTAGAAGGTTGTTACTCAAGTGGCAATCTAAATTGTCTTTCTCTTCTATGGGTAATCCAGATTGTCACTTCACAAGTAATCTACATTACTTATTTATATAGATTGCCTACAAAATTAAAATATGTGAACAAGACAATGTAGTGAACTCAGATAATTTAATACAATATTACCAACCATGTGAAAAGATTATCCCTACAAAAACGCTCCCTTATTTAAAACATAAAATATAAGATGAATAATTTATTATTTACCAATTACCATGAGATTATTTGACCTTCCACTACAAATTAGAAAGCGTTAATTAACTAGCAAAGTAGCAATATACCCGTTGACATTTATTCATTTTTCAACATTGCGAAGAACATTAGGGACTAGTACAACAAATAAAATTTGTTACAATGTTCAGAATAATTAATCCTCTGAAAATAAAATCCTTAAGTACCTTAATTCTGTGAGATTCGAGCACCAGTCACTTAAACCAAAATTAGAGTACTAAGCCTGATCTCAAAGTCTACAAGTCGGTTGTCAAAATTTTATGTATCATTTTCATTTGTATATTAGTTACTTGTTTTATCCCTGCGTTCCTAAATTCCTTACTCATATACCATATACTCAAAGATGGTCAGTTCAAATGGTTTGCGAGTCTGAGTTTCAAAGTTAAAAAAAAAAATTGAGGAAATCTAATAGGCTCGACTTCAAGGCAGATACACAAAAGCACATATACATCTCTATAGCAAATATATATATATTAAAAAATTGGCAGGAAATAATTATTACACAAGGAAGCAAAAGGGCTGAGTTCTGAAAATATAACTCAAACTTAATTATGATATGCAATGCATGCATTTTGTGGGCTGTGTTTTTGGCATTCGGAGCTCTCTATGTAGCATTCTCCATTAACGTCCGGAACTCGCCGAAGCTGATCTTTCCGTCGCCGTCCTCGTCGTAGGCCCGGATCATCCGCTCGCAGTCGTCCAGCCGGACGCCCTCCTGCAGCCCCAGCCGCCTCATCACGCACCACAGCTCGCCGGTGGTTATGAACCCGTCCTCGTTCTTGTCGAACACGTAGAACGCCTCCCGCAGCTCCTCCATGCTCGCATGCTTCTCCTCCAGCAGCGCGTCCAGCGCCTCTCCTTCCCCGCCCTCCTCCTCCTCTTCCTCTTCTTCCGAAGGCCTCATCACCATCCCGAGCCTCGCCACGACCACCTTCACGTCGTCGCGAGAGATGCGCCCGTGGCGACGCTGCACGCGCTGCAGCGTCGGCGCGGTCTCGTTTTCTAGCTGGTCGCCCTCCTCCTCCTCCTCCTCCTCATCGTGGTCGTCTACGTAGCCGTCGGTCTCCTTTCCGGGGACAAACTTGGCCATTGCGCGAAGGAGGGCCGTCATGGAGGTATAGCAATCCCGGAGCTCTCCGATGAGATGGCTTGACTCCGAGATCAGGACAGATCTCATCGTGTCTAGAACTCGCCGGAGGACGCCTTCTCCCATGTGCATCAGTAGTGCTGTAGCTTCTGTTCTTGGCAACATATCGATGTCTAGAGAGGAGGAGGTACGAAGCATGCACATCGATCAACATGGTATGTTTGCTGCATTATAAACAGATAGATCTTGTCGTGTCGACCTCTCACGAATTAATGGAGCAAGTGCGCGGAAACTTATATGATGTTTGATTAATCACATCTTATATGTATATCTTGTACTACCGGCAAGGCACGCAATTGGATTTGCTGATTAATTTATTAGGAAGGTGTCCCCAAAAGTGGATTACGAAGTAAGCTCTGAAACTTCCATGGAAGGTCCTCAGTCCCCACGAGTTATTGCGGTTAGTAAACTTTCGAACGTAATTGTCATATGCAAGCCAATAATGTTTAGTTAATCAAATTTGTTTGGCTTGGTTAGCTCGATTTTCAATAATATAAGAATTTTTAAAAAAATATTTTAATTATAATTTATCTTTATCGTATTCTCTAAATATCGAACTAGTGATATTTTAAAGTCTAGAAAATAAGTTGTCTAAATAAAGAAAATAGTATTTAACTCGGGCTTGAAGTTAGTACTTTAAAAGATAAATGTATAGTTCTAAAAATTTAAATTGTTAAAATTATAATATATTTATACTTATATTTCCGAGTAATTATTTTAACACTTGGCATTACAAATTGAATTAATGCTGTATTTCTAAATATCTATATGTTAAATATAATAGTAAAAATAACCCAATTAAAATTGAACTAAGAAACTATATAGACTCAGTACGACTTATAACGTTTCCTGTTTCTTGTAAGAGTTCCTCCGTTTGTTGTTGGCAAAGACAAAAATATAAACAAATGAGTACATTATTCAAGCAATGAGTTTCTATACTTTGGTGGATTGGATTTCTCGTCTCCACCTTATCCATAACACGTATTCCATTTACCGAAGGAAATTAATTAAGAATAACTGCCCAACCTTAATTAATTATATACTTTAGATTACTTACTTGGTATATATACATACATACATACATATATATATATATATATATATATTATATATATATATATCTTTTATATCTTGACTCAGTCTTCCCATATATATATAGGGACATAGAGCGTATAGCGCATTTTTATTGTAGTGCATATAGCGCAACAGAAAGTAACGGAACTATTTGTACAAAAAAAATTGAACATTATTCATTTGTATAGAAAACGTCGTTATTTATGTACAAGTGTGCTACATATTTTATTTTTCATGTATATATGGAAAAAATGAATATGTAGCGTACTTATCGACACTTTCTGTATAATCTTTTTTTTTACTGGAAGTATCGTTACTTTTTGTATAAATACGCTACATGCTCCCTGACTCGACCGTTTTGACTAGATAAATAAATTTTAAATTAAGATGCTTATCTAGCTTATTATTTTTCAAAAGAAAACTGTAGCGCCGATACTCATTTTTAATGTTATTTTTAAAATTTGTTTACTGTTTATATAGTAAAAAACGATCATGATCATTATCTTACTTTTTTTAACAAAGCGAAATTAATTTCCTATTTTTATTTGGTAAAATCGACCTTGTATTCTTTATTTAGCATAGTTGTAAAGTCTCAAATTCATTTATCTTCAAGTTGACATGAGGGCATGACTTTTTTTTCGTTCACACATTTAGAAAATAGTACAAAACTATAAGGTCGTTCATTCTAGTACTATTCTCATTTAATCGTTATTAATTTTAAAAATTATGATAGAACCTGGTGCGTTGTGAGAGCATGATAATCACACATCGAGAACTATACAATCATAGAGTAATCAAACAGAACTCTAAAGTGAGCCACAAGTAATTACAAAATTATTTATGTATTTGAGTTTTATCTCGACTAATTTATATTTATGACGAGTCATACGATTATCACGAATAAAGTTTTTTATGAAATTATTTTACATAAAAAACTTAAATTCTATACATATTTAAGAGTAATCACTCAAGTTTAAAATTAGTATCTTTAAGATCAAAAGATCAGACGAAAAAAGGAGAAAAGCTCTTCATTCCTGATTCTCCCGTAGCTGAATTTTTCGGAACCACTAGAATTCTTAAAATAAGATTTCAACTCAGCACTTTTTGAAATTTTGAAAGCAGTTACTCTTTGAAAAATACAATACGAAGAAAGTTATAAATTGTAAAAAAAATTATTTATCATTTCATTCCGATCTATTATTAGATTTTCTTTATTTATAGAGGTTGTCAATCATCTATTCTTCAACCCTTCAAAACCTCGTATTCTTAGAGGACATGGAGTCAATGACTTCAGAGATGAGATTCAGCTACAGAATGAACGCGCATCATCTGAATGTATACTCATAAATTCGGAAGAGTACTTTTAAGAGCTGATATGACTTACTCTTTAAGAAATTGAAACCAAATTTGATGTTATTTCTGCGTTTACATTGAAGTCTTCCAAGGACATGTAATTGTTGATGTCCCGGCCAAGTGATATAATCCAAGATCATGCAATTTCACCATAAAAACTTGGTCTTAGGAAAAGACCGTGTTGACCAGTTCATTGGATAAGCCAAAATTTCATTCGATAGTCATCGTTTTTTTTTTAATTTGAGTAAAATCAAAGAGAGGATTTAATCTAATAAATTAATAGCTCAATCGATCGATCATCTGTGTATTTCTCATAGAGTAATAAGGGTATGTTTGGATATAAAAGAGAAAAAGAAGGGAAGGGAGAGAAAGTGAAGATAATGGAAGAAAAGAAAATAGAGGATAAATTTTTTTATTCTTCGTCCAACTCTAATTTGAGAATAATAATTTTTAGTTAATTAAAAAAAATGAGATTAATTTTTAATTTTTTATTTTAAAAATTTATTATTTAAATAAGATTAATTATTATCCTTCTCTTCTTTGTCTTTCATTATTCTCAATCCAAATAGATCATAAAAAAAGAAATAATTTACTAAGATTTTGGTCACGTAAAGAATAAATCATTTTTATATATAGTATAATTTTATTAAGACGTATTAACGTGCGATCACTTACATATAAAATTAATATGATCTCCTAAAAAATATTTTAATCAAAATTTAAATTATAGGTCTAATTGCACGTTAATATTTCTCAATTTTATTACATAAATATTCGACACCGAAGTTTGCGTGACATATTAAATTGGCAGCTCGGTGTGCATTTATTTCAACATTATTTTTTTATTATAATGATGGACACGGTCTTAGTATCCCACGGGATCCATTGGGAATCGCCATAATCAAAATGCCACAAATTTGTGAGGTTCGCACGAGCTAAGAATACAACGAAGTTTTTTTTTTTCCTAATTAATTGGTTCTGTTGTTTCCAGCAACCTTCTTTCTTTCGGTTCACATTTTTTTTTATGTTGTCACAATAACAGGTTGTAATCAAATATTCAACTGCTTGGACAACATCCCCTCTTTTCCATATCACTCCCTCGATCGATTAAAAACTAATCGAATTTAAAAAGTATTATAAATCAAATATAAGATAATAAAATATTTCCTCATAAAATCATTTTAAATAATATAAAATTAATCTCATGAATAATATAATAAAATATTTTATGAAACTTATTTTAATATTACGTTTAAATTACACATATAAATAATTTTAAAAAATAATACCAGTTAAAAAATATAGTGAGGTAATTAATAGTTTCATAATGTATTAGCATAACACTAAAAAATATTATTCAAAATAAATTTGATATTTACAAATAAAATTAAAAGTTGAGTAAAGAAAAAAAAAGAGAAGAGAGTGAGGAAATTTTTTTTTCCATTTTGATTTTGCCATGTCATGTCATTTGACAGAATAACAAAAATTAACTTATATTCTGGGAAAGTTTTAGTTGGGGAACGAAACTTAGGAGAAGGAGAGGAGTGCAATGGTGTGTAAATTTTAAATTTTTTATTTAGATAACTGAGCAAGGAGAGTTGTTATTTAGATAACTGAGCAAGGAGAGTTGTCTAGTCAATAAAATATAGAAAATTGACTATACTCTATTATGGAGAAAAATAATGCTACATGTATGCAAAATGAAGTTTGAAGACCAAATTGATAACAATTCAATTAGAGGATGCAGTTTACCCCTTTTTTCTCTTAAATTTTGTTTAAGTACAAAAGAGTATTTTAAGCTTGGAAGGGATTGGGTTGCATATTTTATAATTTAATTTTCATTAATTTCTCACGGCATGTATTATTTTTATTAGTTATTTTCTTTATTTTATTTAATTTGACAATCTATCCAAGTTATATTATTATTATTATTATTATTATTATTATTATTATTATTTATACATGCAAACGATGGACCGAGAGAAAGAACTGTTGGGAGCTAGCCATCTTCCTAGAGTGGAGGCCCTATCAAATCATTTGGGTGGAATGGGGCCTAGCCATCCGATCTCAAATATGTTTATTATTAAGCGAGCTACGTCTGAGCCAAGTTTGGATATGTAAGTCTTCTTTCGTTTTTCAACATTCGTCAATATAAGGCGAAATATACATATGGGATATTTTAACACATTTAAATTTGAGTCAAATTTAAATCAAAACTCAAAAAGACTAATCAAATTATGGTGAGCACGAGGTCGACGCCAACTGATAAACCCATTATGGGTTATGATATCTAGTTACGATGCATAATAAGATATTTTATGAGTCACCATGAAGATTTTAAAAGGTTTTAGATATACAAGTCATAAGGACATATTTAACGATCATAAGAATAATGATAATTTGAAAATTTTGAAATATTGTATGTCATGAAGGACAAATTACATACCACAATGAATATACAATAGAGTTTCTATTTTTTATCATAGCCATTATGAGTCATGATTTGACAATCACATGTAGTAAGTTGTCAATTTCATATTTTGGTGCTTATTACATTCGATAAAGAAGTTGGAAATTTTGTCCTAATTTTTTTTATGTATCCAAGACAATAAATAGTAATATCCAAAAGAGACACTAAATTCCCGAGAAAAATCCTCCAACGGAAAGATTAAAAACCATGAAAATTTATAAAGAAATTTTATTATGATCACAAGAGTAAATTACGATGTACTTTGGATTTTATCAAAATCTGAAATAATAATTCAATAAGAACAAATTGTTCAATATTTTCTATTTTTTTTAAATAATCAACAAAACAATATCACTTTGATCATAAACTCAAGAATTTTTTTGAGATCCTCCTAATCTAAATATAATTTTGATTCTTTGTTTGAAAAGAAACTCTTCATCTTCTTACACAAAAGCTTTCTCTTTTTCTATCGTATCATCATCAGATAAGTTTTTTTCACTTTTCTATATAGGATATGTGATCAACCTCTTTAAAGGAAAATCTTTTTTCTTTCCAACAAGTCTTGGCCAAATATTCCCGCACACTAGAGATAATTTATATTTTATATACTAATCAAAATTAAAGTCGAAGACAAACAATTCTTTCTTAAAATTTAAAAGAGTTCAATTTCAAGAAAAAGTGCATTCACCTTTTTTTGGATCTAAAAGAAAATATATATTTTTCTTCTTTTGATATCCCCGAGTCTTAATAAATTTTTAATGGGTTGGACACCTCAGTCTAACAATCTTCCTCTTCGGTCCATGATAAGTAGATGCTTTACAAAAAACATCGCTTAGTTTCCATACTAATCAATCTGGTACATTGTTCCAATTTTGTTTTTAAATTTGTCTTTACCTCCTCTTTTTTAGCAATCACAGAATATTTAGAAGCTAAATATCTAGTATAATTACAATGCTCTGCAAAATTGAGAAGTAATTTGCTCCTTTTGTTCGATATCATTTACATTTGCATTACTTGCATTCACTATTAGCTCATGATCACCAAGTTCAAGATATGAATTACAATTGATATGTTTCCTTTATGTACGAAAATGCACCAATCATTTTGAGTTAATGAAATCAAACATATATACTTTTGATGATTTCTTCTACTATGAATCTCATAACTTGTATTCAAATTATAAATTTTTATATTTCAAAAATATGCACTCTTGGGACGAAAATAAGAAACATTCATATTGGTCCACACTTTCTCAAAAGTATCATCAAGATCTACTAATCAAATAATACTTGCAATTCACTTCAAAATGATTTGACAACTTAGTCATCGTTATCAACCATCTCACTATGTCTATAACGATTTTGATCATCATTTCAACAACTATGGAGTTTCAAACGATGTCTGATGTCATATTTTTAAGCAATATAAACATATATTCACTATTATTATCTGTGTGAAGATATTTCAACTTTATTCTCGGTCTTTCTAAAGTACATGATCATTTATCTCATAAAATAAATCTCATTTTTTTAAAAAACATCATCAATAAAGGTTACAAAATATTTATTGACACCTAAAGACTTAATCTCAATATGATCACACACATTTGAATGCACCAATTCTAATATATTTTCTTTTATTTTAGAACTAAATATAAAAAAATACTCGATGCTACATATCAAATAAACAATTATGAATTATCATAAGTATTTAGACTTTTCTTTTTCATAAGAGTAATGAGAATTTCTTGTTAGGACCTAGAATTATTTCTCACTCATGTTTCCTAATATTTCTCTGTTGCATTAATTGACTGTTCAATCAAACTAATTTGAGTTTTGTAAAATCACTTGACAACCTTTTTTTAGCAACAACCTTAGATCACTTAATCGATTTTCATCTATTGTCACCCATATTAATGTGATAATCTTCTTAATTCAAAAGTCGAAAAGAAATCAGATTGAGGTGCAATGTTGATGTGATAATGATGATAGCAATATGCTAGTAAGTGTACTAATCACTCAAGTAATCATAAAGTGAATTAATAGAGTTGTCGATCTCACAAGAATTGTCTAGTTCTTACTCTCTAATCCAATATATTATATGAAAAATTAATAAGATGTCAAGACAAAAATATAAAATAAATTGATCAAAAACCTCAGAGATTAAAAAAGTATCATGATGTTAAAGTTAGAGTAAACTCTAGATGACATCAACTTTCTCTTTGAACGATTGAACTTAAATTGATAAAGTGGAGAACATTCCAGAACTTGTGTGACTTCTATAAAGATTGTTTTAGGATGTCCCATGACAGATTTGAAAATTTGAAAAGACCCCCAAGTTAGAACAAGAAAATACATGATATAGGTCTAGGAGAAGTCCTCAATTTCCTAGGACAAATTTGAATGGTTGAAAATTACACAATGATTTCTTGGATCTTTCATTCATCCGAGGACGCAACTCTCAATGACGATGAATGTGTCATTACGAGAGAGACCAAAAGAAAGAAATGATTATCCATAACTTTGATTTTATAATTTTACTTTGATTTTCATTTTGTTAAAACATAATACATTCAAAGTCTTCATTATTTAGAACGATACAATTCTATACAGAAGTCTCATCGAGTTTATTAAATCTACTAATTGTTTATCAAGTGCACTAAGGTTTGTGTTTTTAAGTATTTTTTGGATCGTAAACTCGAGAATTCATGAGTTTATATCAACCTTGATAATAAATGGACAATATATGTACATGGACTATTCGTATAAGCTAAAAAATGAATATACAACCACAACTTATGTGGGGACATTCATTATTAAGAAGAGGGCAAGGAGTGTGCTGCGTTTTATTTTACAACAGCTCACTCTCTCTCACATTCTCTTATAGGCTTATTAGTATGAGTCTATGATCACAGACCCACATCAGAATATTTACATGCAATGTGAGGAGGAGTGAGCTGCACTGTAATATAAAGCCACAAACATTTTACTCTAAAAATAAAATAAGAAAGTTTGGGTCTTTGTGGGCTTGTGTCTTATTGCATGTGCATGAAGTGTGTGTATATGAAATAGTATAATAAATTAAGTTTATATTCTATCAGTTGTGTCTTAAGGTGACTTTCCTTAGCTATAAACACTGCGTCTGAAAAATCTCATTATTGTGATTTCTAATATCTTGGAGATGTACATAAATGCTACGATGACAACAATAATATCAACTAAAGTGACAATGTAATTAGTTTCCCTATATGCAATCATTGTTAGAATATTTTATAAATATTTTTATGAGATGGTCGAAAGTATTAAGAGATATTTTAGCCAGAGTGCAACTCTAATCTTATTTTGATTATATTGCATTATTTCAAGTAAGTTATGACTTAATATTAATTGTTAATTAAGATATTTTATTGACGTATTAGATTAAAATTAAATAACTATAAATTAGTCATTTCTTTGCTTATTAAGTTACATAATATATCCATTTATAGTTTCAGTAATATCCTGATGCAATCAAGGAAGAAAATATTAATTTATAGATCTCAACAATTTTATCTTTCGCATTAGGTATTTTTTATTATGAGATTTATTTTATATGCGATCTAAAATAAGTTCAATTATTTAAAATTTTAGATCTTTAATAAAATTACAATAATTGTGGTGAGCTCCATCTTGGGTAATGATAGAGAGAGCAGTTAATTAAATAATTTATTCACATACAAAAGAATCAATAGTTATTTTATAATTTTTTTGGAATTATCGGAGATTAATTTCTAATATTTTTAAAATATAAAAAAGAGAATATAAGTATAAATAGAAGGTTAGTAATATTATATTTTTTTACTTCTAAACATATTATTGGTTAAATATAAACTAGAAATTTAAATAAATAATATTATATTGAAAAAATATAAATATGAATTTTGTAATTATTTCAAAAGTACAAATATCTATCCAAATGAAATGAAATAATATATATATAATAACAAAATTAAATGTCCATTTAATAAAATAATAAAATTTAAAAATAAATAAAAAAAATAATTCTAATGATTGCTTACACTATATTCCAAATTTTAACCAAACAACATAATTTATTTTTAAAATTTTATTTACATCGAAATAAGAAAAAGTGTAATTTCTATTAATATAAATCATCGCATAATTTTTAACTTCTAAAATTGATGAGATAAATTTATAGAATAACATGCCAAAACAAAGTTAGGGAAAATAATACATTCTTTCTAAAAAGAAGTTTTGTCGATTGATTATTTTACATAAATATTCCAAGGATATATAGCGATCAAAGTTAATTTCAGTTATTTAATTTGAATATTTTCTTTATATTTTAATTGGATGATCAGTTAAATCAATTTGGTGGGTCACTCAGTACTTGGACTCCGTACTTTTGCCATTTGAAGTATAACATGCCGGATGCTAGGAAATTTACTTAGCAGCTTTACTTAGCTCTTTAGTGACGATTTAAAATTATTAATTTAATAATTTTAAATCAAAACTAAAAAAATAATAACTTATAGAAAACTAATCGTGAACCTTAAAATATGAATTTGATCTACCTAGCAAAACTTGTAGGTAGGCTCCCGTTTCTCAATAAAACTTAATTTTTCAAAATATTATTTAATTTAGACAATGTATATCTATAATGTTTTTTACACATTTATTTTTCTAAAAAAATATTAAATGATATTTTTTTGCCACGATTATTCTTACCCATTATGGGCCGCATGGAAGAGCTGAGGGATCACGGTTTAATGTGAAATGCTGCCTCAGGCCATAGCCCACTTTGATAAATAGCGCCCACCTCAAAATATAATTTTAATTTTTCAAATTAGATCAACTAAACCGACCCAATAATTTCTTATTTTTACTTAAAAGTAAATTAATTTATTTAATATAAAGTTTAAAATTAAAATAAATAAAAATAACATACTTTATATCATAAGAAAAACATCCTAATAAAACACCTAGATTCTTACTTTTAAAATATTATGATTTAATATCAGACCAAATAATTAAATTATATATCACTCAAAAAATTTCAACCCGATAATATGATTCGGCCCTATGTGATCTGAACTCAATTGAGCTGGATCCAAAGATTATATTGTCATCGTCTGACCCAAACTGATTTGTCTAAGATTTATTAAGTTAGATCAAATTTGAATTCTTATCAGATAAAACCCGACTGTGAACACCGATATGAAAAACTTTGATTCAATAGTTTTCATTTATTTAGTGGGCATATCAATCCATTTTAAATTAAAAAAGAGTCATTTTGAATTAATCATTAAGAATTAATAATTAAGTATTTCAAATCATAACGACGCTAATATTCAGGCAATTGAGAAGTGTTATTAAATCCTTAACACTCTAATCATTAATTGAAATCCAAAAAAATTCTGAATATGAAGTTTAACTTCAAAAAAGGAACATTCGAGATTTTTTTATCCTTGTGTAATTAATATTTAAATTTCTTCGTTAACGCTTATTACATTTGTTGTTCTTTTTTCCAAACATCTTATTAGAAATATTTTAAGAATATAAATATGAAAATATTGTTCTTTTTATTGACTTAAAATTTTAAGATTATTAATAATTATCTAATTTAACATAATATTAAAATAAAAGGTCTTAAATTTAAACAAGTTTTTAGCATTATCAATAACACATAAAAAAATAAAAAAATGAACATTTGTGAGTTCCCGAGTAAGAATCCTAGTGATGATGTTGCTTTAGATCACACTGTCTTTGGGGGAGGAGGCAGAAGGGATCAAAAGTTTGAGTAGGTTAATTATATGCATGTCCAGGTTCTCAGAACTCTCTAAAGTTGGAGACCATGAGAAGTATAATTTAAGGTCTCCAATGCTTAAACTACAAGCAGACGCTATTGCCATCATTAATTAAGGTCAATGGATGCATTCATGCATCCAACTAAGTAAACATATCAAACAAGATCATCAAATAACAGTTGAGTGGTGGGAGAATTTTGATTTTAATTCATCAAAAGGTGAACAAACTTTCTTGAAAATTTGTTTTCACGACATTTTTTCATTTTCTTTTTGGTTGAATAGAATGTTCAATGCTCAATAAGACTCAAATTCAAAGCCATCCATATTTTATTTATTCTATTTTTAATAAGCTTTGTCCATATACATGACCTTAATTCTCGGATAAACATATATCAAAAAAGAAAAATAGTATAGAAGATTAATTTTTATCTGATTTTGAACGCAAGGCAAGTGCACCCTATGTATATTTGATAGGTTTTTTTTCTATATATACAATAAAATTTCGAATATTTAAGATTGTACTTTAAGAAAGTGGGACTTTAGATACAATTCAACTACTGAGTTTTTTTTTACCTTGAGACCTCAATAATATTAAGACTAACTAGTGATTCAAAGTGAAAATTTTAAAAATGCTTTTAGTGAAAAATGTTATGCCTTAACATACGGTACTTAAAATTAAATTAATCAGGAATACTATATGAAGAAATTAATCAGATCCATAAATTGACATCCATTGGAGTGTCTGCCGCCCCCGTTTTGTCTTCAAGCTAAAAGCTTGTCACTTTGAGATTAACTAATCTAATAATTTGCTTGCACATCCAAATGGTCCCCCAAATTAAGCAACTCAGTTAACAAGACCAAATTATTATTCTAATAATTGCAAACCACATAGCAGCATGATTCCATCAACTAAAGTGAACCACTTGAAAATAGTTTGCCTTCAATAATTATCCATATATATATATATATATATATATATATATATCAAAATTTAAAAGCGTCAATTTAATTGAGAACTGAATTATTCACGAATTTTGAAAGTTATAGCTATATCTTTTTGAATATCTACTCGGGTCTCTTTGTCCAGGGCTAGTATTATTAGCATCTGACTAATTCGAAGAGTAGAACGATATTTCTCTAGTCAATTTGATAATTTCGAGGCTCAAATTCGGGACTATTAGCTTTCGGTCATTTCAACTCGAGATACAACCCTATTAATTAGATGTGCTAACCAAATTTAGTTGAAATTATAGCTAATATGTCACCATATATACATGTACTTTTTGTCATTTTATCACATGAATCATGCTTATCATTTTATCACATGAATCATGATATCTTAAAAATTGTCAAGGAAAAATCAGATTAAAGTTATTCTCGACTATATATTGATTGCATGATGGATTCTTTTACGTGCATCCCTATAGACAACTTTTTTTTTGGTTAATACCCTATAGACAACTTTGATTCATTAGCTTGGATTATATTAATATACGACACGTCTCCATTTTTGTTTTGAATTATATGATATATGCATGATGTCGACTGCTCATGATGTTCTTGCTGGCTATTTATTTTGAAACTGATTGAATTGTCTTTCACACAACAAAATAAATAGACTTCGAATTATCCCGGTCCAGTTTCAAATTGGCGAAGTAATTCACCAATATATGAAATTATCATATATTCGAATACATTCACTTCAATATTAAAATTTTAAAAATTACTTTAACTATTTATTCATTATCTTACATAAGAAGCTAAAACAATGTGAAATCCTATCCAGGTCTTCAAATCAGGGATCTTGTTTAGTTTATATAGTGCCAATGCAGCCGAAGACCCTTTACCTTTTGATGCCTTGACAAAGCTGAGAGAACTGGCTGATCAATCGGTTCTTTGTTACGGTGACACCATTGAAAAATATATGGGTCATGGAGTGTGCAACCTTTTATTTTACAAGAGCTCTTTCTCTCATATTCATCTATAGGTTTATTAATGTGGACCTATAATCACATATCCATACTAAAATATTTATATACAATGTGAAAAAAAAATGAACTTCGCAGTAGCATAAAACGTTGTACAAATATTATATATATACATATATATATATATATATATATATATATATANAATGCTTAAACTTAAATTTCAGAATATGCATAAAATGATGGTACATCATGTTTGAAATAAAATACATTTGGAATCAGATGGACATAAGAGATAAATATTTGGTATTATTTTGAATTTAGACATCATATGTATATTATCACTTATTAACTTTTTAATTAGTAGGTTTGTACCATCTAAAATTGTGACTACTACTTTCACTCAAGTGATCCGACATATATATGATTATAGTTAGTTGACATGGAAAAAGTATAAGAAGCAATAAAACATATGATGTTTCGAGAGTTTCATGTTTGTATTAGTTTTTTTATATAATAATATTATAAAAAAATATTTATATATTTTTTATATATTTTTATGTGATTTGAGTATGTTTGGTGTGATGTCGAGTACGATGACCGAATGTATAGAGCTTTTTCAACACTTATTGTTTTAAGAGGTTATCGTCCCTCTTAGCCCTAGGACGAAGAGATCAAAAGAATTCTACCTAGATCGGTGACCAAGTATATGCCAAATTATGTTCCAAGTGGTTGACTAAAAGCTATAAGAGAAAATGTGAAACGACAATGAGAAATCGTGCATTTGATCAGGACGCTTATTTACACTATGATGATTTTGTATCTAGAACCACTATTGCAAAAAAATGATACCTTAAATTTTGATTTAATAAATTATTACAATTTTGAATTTGTTGTAGTATTTAATTTTTAATAATTTTTTTATAAGAGAAAGAGATGGGTAGGGATATATATATATATTACATTACAATTTTGAGCGCATTTATAATGAAAATATGTGAATGACATAAGTATGTAAAGGGTATGTTCTTCTGAATCAAAGCAGAAATTCAATTGATAAATAAATTAATTAGATGTTACTAGCCTTGAGTTCAAAATTCACAAAATACTACTAACTCTAAACATCCGTAACCGGACAACTCGATGGAAATCTATGAATATCACTCTGCTGATGCCTGCCACTTAAAGATTACATGTTGTAGTAATATGCACACCAATATGAGATATTTTTTTATTAATGGTATTTCAACTTTGGTTTTCATATTTCGTTTTAAGTCTTTTGCTTGCACCTACAACTTTAGATATTTTGCATTTTTCGTTCTTATAATAGGTATAATAAGTTTTCACTACAAAAATTTAGCTTTTGTTGTCAAATATTTGAGGCGGTCTCATAAACAGTCTCTAATTGGGACCCTCACACAAACCGCCTCAATTGGACCATTCCAAAATGACAATGCACATATAGAGTGAACTCTAATTTTGGGGTGGTCCCTCTATACTGCCACAAAAAAATTAACATGATTTGTCCCCTTCTTTCTTCTCCTCTTTTGCATTTACTCCTCCATTTCGACACTCGTCTTCTTCGACGTCTTCTCCTCTCGTTTTCTTGATCTGACGGGCACCTCTTTTGCAGAGGCGCAAGCAAGCGTCATAGAGCACGTGCTCGCCTACTACAGGGAGCGTGCGTCCACGACTGTAGAGGTGTGCCCGCGTGACTGTAGGGCACCCTTGCCCATGGCTACACTATTTTATAGATAATTATATTTTCGTAGAGAAGTAGAGAATTAATGATGTTTTGTTTATTTTTTATTTCAATTTTTTTAGGAAATTTTGGTAGAGATCAACATATTTTTGCTACACACTTGATATCGTTCACATATCACGATATTTAAATTTTACATTCTTTATCTTTTTAATTGTTATTTCAATTAAAAATTAATATATTGAATTATCTTGATTTTAAAATTTAGTTATTTAAATGTATATATAAAATATATCGTAGAAAAATATTTTCTCTAGAAAATCATCGTTGGATGTATAATAGGACCAATCTTGATCGTAGAGGACTTACTATAGAATATTTAAATGAGATTGAAAATTTTATTAACATAATTTACTTGTCAATCATCTTAGTATTTACGTGAAAGAACAATTAGATGTCTATGTCTAAAATGTTTTAGCATCAAATTTTCAAATGATCAAAATTGTTAAACTTTATTTATATATAAAGGATTTTAAATAAAATTATTAATGGATTGAATTTGGAGAAGAAGAATCCAGTGTCGATAATAATAATGTTGATCATATTTTGAAAGAAGATGATGTGGTTTAAAGATATAAAAAAAATAGTTTATGATATTGCTACAACATAAATGATGAGATTGGAAATTAGGATGATTGCCAAGAAGAGACATCTCATTCAGAAACAAAAGAGTTTTATGATTACTTATTACTTCAACTCAACCTTTATAATCAAATTGTCAAAATTTGAATTATCATTAGTCATCATAGTGCTAAGTCTAAAATAAGATCATAATATATTACATACATGTTTTAATGCATTTATGCAAATATCGAAAGAGATGACGCCAAGTGATAAACGAATTATATTGAATTATCATCATAAAAATACTTATTTCTAAACTTGACCTACAATAAAAGAAATTGATTATTGTCTCAATGAATGTATGCTATTTTATTATTGTGACTATAATTTGAGACAATGCAAATTTTTTGATGCTGAGAAATATAAATCTTCCAACGTCAGAAATATGTGTAACAATGAAGTTCCAAACAAAATGATGCATTATTTATCTATAATTCCAAGACTAAAAATACTATATTCTTCGATTGGTTTAGCGTCACAAATGAAATGACATGCTCAACACTATACCAAAAAAGAGTTATGCTTCATCCATCTCATGGTGAAATTTGAAAACTATTTTGATCGCATACATTGAGAATTCACGTATAAATTTAGAAACATAAGATTTGGCTTGTGCGCAGACAATTTTACTCCATACAATGAATCATCATCTCCTTATTCTTATTGGCATGTGATAGTTATCCCGTACAATTTATCCTCGAGAGTATGTATGATAGCTCGATATATATTTTTTACTTGCATTATTCTTAGTCCTTATAATTCAAAACATAACATAGATATATATTTGAAACCTTTAATTGATGAGCTAAAGGAATTATAGAATGATGTTTTGACATATGAGTATCGAATAAATAAAATTTCATCATAAAAACAACACTTATGTGGATAGTTGATGATTTTCTTGCATACATAATGCTGTCAGAATGGATGACCGTGGTAAGTTAGCATGTCCAATTGTATGAATTAATCAAGTACATTCACTTTAAAGAATGGAGGTAAAAATTGATGGTTTGATTGTCATCATTGATTTTTGTCGATTGAGCATCCATTTCGTAGAAATAAAAAAATCTTTAGGAAAAATAAATTTGTTCATGAAAGATTTGATCCTTTTATTATTTTTACGTCAGTCAGACAACTTTATTATGTAAATTATCTTGAAAAGTTGATGGATAAAACCAATGGTGGATGATAATAAAAACTAAAGCAAGATGTCAAGTGAAAATTGAAGGTGTTTTATAAGTGACATTTCAAGATGATTACATGACTTTTGTAGAATCTATCACTGACTTCGAACTTATTGAAGATTGCATAATAAGAATTATTTGCGGGATGAAATTAATATTGAAGACATTGACATCGATAAAGAAGATGACATTGAAGATGATTATGAAACTTCATCCTCACAAATAATGAATTATGATTTGAATAATGTTGTTTATTATGTTAATGTGTGTAATATGTTATTATATTTTATCATGACAATGATTGTCATATTATATATGATTTATTTTTAATGACTAGTAATTTATTATTAATCCATACAATGACACGGTTGATCTGTCAGACACATCGTTCTCTTTATCTTCCCGTGAATGATACTTTTTTCGTCTTTTTTTTCTCACCAAACTTTTCATTCGTCTTTTAAACAAAAATTATTTGTCCTACATAAGAGCCTCTGAATATTAGGAATTGGTTTTCCAATTATGATTGTCAATTATCTCATACTTTAATTGAAGAAATTGATATTGTAACACAATTTATAAATCTAGTTCAGATTATTTTTACGCTATATGTTTATTACAATGCTTCTTTTACCTAGATTTTTTAAAATTAATAAGGTTCCTTTTTACATATATTTTTTGAATATATAAAGTAATATGATTCTTTTTACAAATGTTTTCTTTCAAAAAAGGGAAGGAAATAACTACTTCATCACATCCATTCAGGATATTTGAGAGACGTTCGAGGACTTCGAGCAATGAAGAGTCAATAGAAGGAGTTGCACCATCCCCATCTATTGCCAATGCTTAAACTTAAATTTCAGAATATGCATAAAATGATGGTACATCATGTTTGAAATAAAATACATTTGGAATCAGATGGACATAAGAGATAAATATTTGGTATTATTTTGAATTTAGACATCATATGTATATTATCACTTATTAACTTTTTAATTAGTAGGTTTGTACCATCTAAAATTGTGACTACTACTTTCACTCAAGTGATCCGACATATATATGATTATAGTTAGTTGACATGGAAAAAGTATAAGAAGCAATAAAACATATGATGTTTCGAGAGTTTCATGTTTGTATTAGTTTTTTTATATAATAATATTATAAAAAAATATTTATATATTTTTTATATATTTTTATGTGATTTGAGTATGTTTGGTGTGATGTCGAGTACGATGACCGAATGTATAGAGCTTTTTCAACACTTATTGTTTTAAGAGGTTATCGTCCCTCTTAGCCCTAGGACGAAGAGATCAAAAGAATTCTACCTAGATCGGTGACCAAGTATATGCCAAATTATGTTCCAAGTGGTTGACTAAAAGCTATAAGAGAAAATGTGAAACGACAATGAGAAATCGTGCATTTGATCAGGACGCTTATTTACACTATGATGATTTTGTATCTAGAACCACTATTGCAAAAAAATGATACCTTAAATTTTGATTTAATAAATTATTACAATTTTGAATTTGTTGTAGTATTTAATTTTTAATAATTTTTTTATAAGAGAAAGAGATGGGTAGGGAACCCAGTGAAGATGAAATATTTATGACTCATATAAAAAAGGACAACACGTGGAGTTCAATTTTTGTACACAAAACAATTGTAATAATTTTTTTTATATCAAATGCACCATTTTAAAGAAAGTTATTTTCAATCTATATCTAATTCGTTCTTTTTCTACTAGAGGAGTTTCATGATAAAGAAGTTGAATATTTGACTTGATTATGTAGATATTATTCATCATCATTACAATAAAATATATCATATCAAACAATACAATCATTCTTCTTCTTATCAATCGTGTATCTAAGACAATCATAAGATAAATAAAGCAACCTCATGTAATGTGGCACAAAACTGACATGACACTTTTTATTATAATGATTATGTGTAATTGTAATACCAAGATTTTTAATTAAATTAGAAAATAAATAATATTAATTAATTGGAATTTGGGTTGGATTAGATGTTAGAGTTCTATTTGGTTGAAACTTTGGAAAAACATGAGAAAGCCTTATAAATAGACCCTCAAGGTGGATGAAAAATCCTTTTACTTATTATTTTCTCCCAAGCCCTAGTTGTCGGACCCTTTTCTCTCCCTCTCACTTTCTAGTCTACGGATGTAGACTCTTTTCTCTCCCATGATTTGTTCTCCCTCCCTTCTCCTCTAAATTTGTATCAAACCATTAGGTGACCATGAAGGAGAACCACTACACGGAGATTAAGAGATTAAAATGAGGATTAAAGCACGAAAGACCAACGAGGAGAAATCGTACATACTAGGTATGTAGATAGGGGATCCCTCTAGATGTATTTTCATGAAAAATTACTTCATGATAGGTTTTCTGCTAGATAAAACTGGTATATATGATAATCATGTGTATTGATCCCTATTTAGTTTCTAGTATGATCATATTAATTTACTTAGAATAAGAGATAATTATTGATAGATTAATGATTATGAATGTGGTGATGGATCTCTATATAGTCTCATAAATGTAAGATATATAACTATGAAATTTGTGTATCGAAAGGAATAAAATGTAGGGAGATTTAGGATCTGGGGCGTCGTCACAATAGTGAAACTGAGTTTCACGATCGTGAAGACATCCCTAGTACTCGATCGTGATCACGAATGTAGAAGTCACGATCGTGAACCTGAGATGATGATTGTGACCGCTCGGTCACGATCATGAAAGAGGATTTCACGATTGTGAACATTAAATTTACAAATAAAAATTATATTGGTGAACACTTGAGTGAATTGGATTTAATAAATCAATTAGGAGCAATGAAGATAATCAGTAATGATCACACTTAAGTACTAATGCTCCTACCTTAAGTTATTAGAGTCGTAGAAGGCCTTGATGACAACACTTAATGATTCCACTTATGATGATGTTGTATCACACTTTGTGATAAACTATAATTCATTCAATTAAGACACAAGGAGGAAGAGCATAGTAACATTGTTTAAGTCATAGTATACAAAAAATAATTAACTGGTTTTATTTTTATCTCATTCAAAAGAAAATGCTATTTTCTAATGTGTGTTCTTGGGCAACCACATTAATTGATTTCATCTCCCTGCTTGAAGCCGACCATGAAAGTATAGGAGAGAGAAAAGATTATTCCTTAGGCCCCGTTTGGTTCACACTTTCACTGTAGATGAATTAAACATGTTTAATCCATTATGTAGTCTCCAAACTATAATCCTCTAGGAATATTTTAGTCTTTGGTATCTTTGGAATACAAAAAGATGGGTTTAGATGTAGTCCAACATTTAATATTGTGGGACCCATGGCTATTCCTTTGGATGCTTGATAAGAAAATGGGGAATAAAACTTGAATCCAAGTCTTATTCTCCAAACGCTCCCTAAATGAGTTTTAGATGTATGTCAAACATCACTGTTGAGAAAATAAGAGAAGAAGTTCGGAGATTTAAAAAAAAAAGAAAATAAAGAGATTTGAGCGAGGAATCAAACTATAGTTAGATAACGTTTGAAGGTTTCTTAATATCATAATTACAAAAAAATATAATAATCATATGATATTATTCAGGTTAATTATTTCAAATTTTCAGAGAATATATATTTAATTATTTTCATTTATATAATTTCGAATTTAGATAAAAATTTGAAAGACCTTATAACTCCTTAATATACTGGAATTGATCAATTATTGTCCGGTAATTTTTTTTTCACATAAATCTAATATTCTTTTATCTAATAATATTTTTTTATATATTATCTAAATTATTTAATTCATACATAGATAGATAAAAATTTGGGAGAGAATCCAACACGAGTGCATCCTATTAAGTCAGGCAAATTACAATCTACGAGGGGCGGTATCATGAGCTGCTGTAGGCGAATTCATCTTTTGCAGCATAGTTCAGGGATCAGAAAAAGTGTGCCCTGTTAAATTTGCAATTCATTTGCAGCGGCATTCAATTATATTCCTCATAAATCATAATGTGCTTCTTCTATATACTTCCAGAAGAAGCAATATCATCATCAGTCCCCCTAATGGTCTTATTGGACCATTATAGTGCATTTCTGCATGTGGACCCATGCAGTGTTCCACATCAAGTACTTACCTTACCTCTTCCAGTGCCTCAATCTTTCTTCTTCTTCTTCTTCTTCTTTTTTCACTAAGTTTGTGGGCGTCTAGTCATCAGTAATTGGTTAAAACCAGCAGGTCAATTAAATAAACAAGTTCTGGCTTCTTCGTCTAACTAAATTTGCCACAAAAGTTTCACCACCCCAAAAGTCTCATATTTTTTACAGCTCTCCTTTATGTACGAGCTGAAATTGATTTAAGAGAGAGAGAGAGAATGAAAAAAATAGAGTTTATATCAAAATATTTATAATCTCTTCAAGGGACATTCCATCCAAATTCTAAATGGATTGCTGTCACACACCAACCCCACTAATTTATATCAAAAGGTGATCATCATGCATGTTAATTACAAGGGCTTAACAACAACAAGGGGGGGACAATGAAGTGTTATGCTGGGGCCAGGAACTTGACCATGTCGCCATTAAAATGTTAGGTCTTGTAGCACAAAAGTTGAGAACTTTGTGGGCGGTTAATGCCATCAGTGAACGCAGTGGAGGTGGTGGTAAAAAAAGGAGGACGTGAACTCGATGAGAAGAAAGAGCACACACTCCTAAGCAACAGACAGACAAGTTGACTTTTAGGATGTGGGCACCAACTCGCCGCCCCCCAACTGCACTATATATATAGATCACCTTCCACTTGCACTTGCACTGTCCGCGGCCATTAAACTTGGCAGAGGCAACAAAGGATTGGGGTTTGGGCCTTTGATAAGGGAGGGGAAAGAAGAGTGTACTACTCCTACTGACACAGGTCGCAGGATGGTGGATAAGAAGAAGCCTTTGCCCTTGCTTCAGCTCTTGGCACTGCTGCTGCTCCTTTCGTGCCTTGTTCTTCCACTGGCTGCTGTTCCTTCGACCAGTTAGTGCTCTCGTTCAGTTCATGTGCATCTCATGGCCATGCCGAATTTTGTGAGTTGTACTACTGATCTCCTCCTGTCTGACTATTGGTTCTTTACCTTGTCAGGGAGCCTTGCCTTGCAGAACCAGGAGGCAGCAGCTCTAGGGGCTGTAGATCAGGTTCTCTCTCTCTCTCTCTCTCTCTCTCTCTCTCTCTCTCTCTCTCTCCCTCCCTCCCTCCCTCTATCCTTCCCCCACTTACTTACATTTGCATCAGTATAAGCGTTAAAGGATCGATTATAGATGATAAGGATAAAAACAGTAAGCGAATTAATCACTAGTTATGTAGGGATGCGTTGTGCTGTTATGGATTATAGATTTGTTTGTTCTGCGACATGCGTCGTTTCTACATAGTCACGGGCTTCTGTCTGCATTTTAGCTTGTGGGTCATCAAGCAAAGAGCGTATATATTCACATAATTGTTTTCCGTGTCAAGTATAAAATTTACTCAAGCTCTTATGACAACTACATAAAATATACAGATAAATATTAGTTCTGATCAGAAATACTACGGTTCATTTTTCAGATCATATATGTTAAGTGGTGTTTATGATCACAGAGAGCTACTCAATCTTCTTCACTGTGTAATTGAAATAGCCAATTACCTTTTTTTTTCATTTTGTGTATCAGAATAAAAACTGTGCATGATGATTTGGTGAACAGTACTAGTAGCATATATGTAACTCATGCCCGGCCATGGCAACCTACTGCAGGTGATGGAATCGAGGGAAAGGAGGATTGTGCAGGAACAGTTTGCAAGAATAATGGATATTGAGAGCAATGATTACCCAGGATCAGGAGCTAACAATCGCCATGATCCAAAAAGTCCTGGAAGGGCCTGAGACTTGATTGATCAATTGCTGCTTGGATGCTGTAATTGATATGATATATCACACCATGAGCATCACTGAGCATTAATTAACCAAGTGGTATCAGCTGAATTATGAACTAGCTGCATGCCCTAGAATATGTAGGGTTTCCTATGTATGTACTACATACTACAAATATTTGAAGCTTCTTATCTTGTCTCCTTTTTCTTTTCAAGATCTGGATACATGTTGTTTGTGTATGTATTAAATATATGTGTACTCATTATGAAGTAAGTTTATGTTGGTGCATGAATTAAGCTAAAATTTCGCAGTAACTCTAGCTACGCAATGTAACTCTAGTATATGTTGCAAGCAACTTAATTGAGAGTAGCTAGCATTGAGGAATGTGGTAAATTTACTAATTAATTCCGTTAATCATAGTGAAGACAAAATTCCAGTGCTTGTTATTTACCACCGATAACTAATTCTGATATGAACTGACCTAATTAAAGGCTGTTTGTTGATGAGAAAAATAATAGCTCATAGTTGAGTCTAATTATATATGATGTGTAATGGTACTTATAAAGGAAAGTATTGCACGAGGAACAAAAGCTTGTGAAGGTTAAAAGGATAACATATAACCATCACCATTGAATAATAATTTCATCTTCTTAGTAAACTTATGAAAAAGACAATGTGTGTAATGTCATGTAAAATCATAACGAATTGTGTTAATGCCAAATAATTGTTATAATTAACCTTAAGATGAAATCCTACAGAAATTAAGTCCATCTTTGAAGAACTTCAAAATATTTAGTTAATATATCATAATATTTTTTGTTGATAAATTATTTTAAAATAGATGTTTGTCATTAATTTTTATCATTAAATGAAAAAATATATCTATTTTACTCTTTATTTTATGTTTATTATTTATTTATTGTGTAGTTATAAAATAATTAGAAATATAACCAAATAACTAAGGATTTTTTATATTGAAAAATTGTAATAAAATATTTTTCGAAATGCGTCTTAATATAGTTTTTTGGAATGTAGAAGTGATTTAAAAAAACCCCCAAACCTAACACTACAAGAAAACTGCGATTTTCTGACCGAAATTTCTGAGGGAATTAATTCCCTCAGAAATACTTAGTGATATTTCTGAGGGAATAATCACCCCTCAGAAATTCTGAGGGGTAAAGACACCCGTCAGAATTTCTGAGGGGGAATAAATACCCCTCAGAAATTTTCTGACGGGTTATTTTGCCCGTCAGAAAATTTCTGACGGGTAAAGTTCCCGTTAGAAACTTCTGACGGGTGCCCGCACCCGTCAGAATATTTCTGACGGGTGCTCGCACCCGTCAGAAACTA